>JAAEAF010007196.1:0-29364 GCA_011037195.1 Triatoma infestans
TATGTATGTATGTATGTATGTATGTATGTATGTATGTATGTACGTGTATATTTACGTATCTGTTGGACAGCATAGCATTGGATCTAGTGATTTTATTCCATTGGGTAGACTCGAAATCAGCCTCCCAATCACACCGTCCTTTTCTTTCCAGCTCAATGACTCTCAATATTGTTTTTCATGTTCTGTTGAACATGCTCCGCCCAGTACTAGTATTACTAGTTAATAATTCACATAATAATTACTAAACAATATATAAAACCTTTTGCAGTAATAAATTAGAGTACCTAATAAATACAATTAATTAACATCAGACATTTTCAGTGATAGCCTGCTTCATTTTTGGTCATCAACCGGTTTCGGGCGTTCGCCCATCTTCAGGATGCGTTTGTCGGACAGTATGATAACACAGACTTACACAGAGCAAATTCAGTTCACACATGTGTCACACTTACGTCAAATATTCTAGGTCTATTCTGTTTGTAAAGTTCCAAAAAAAAGAAATATATGACATATAAAAACTGTGACTCTGGGCAAGTCTATGTTATCATACTGTGTGAAAAACGCATCCTGAATCTTCAGGCGAACGCCCGAAACCGGTCGATGACACAAAGTGAAGCAGGCTATCAAGGGAAATGTCTCTGATGCTTTCCAGCTCTGCGGAACCAACCACCACAAGAATAGTTAATTAAAGTGGCGAAAAAAACTATTTTGGATTTTGAAACATGAAAATTAATTTTAAGCAATCTGTAGACGATTCCAGTGATACTCGAATGCTATATTCTTAATGTTGACTTGTTCGTTTTGTTGTTACCGGGAGGGTCAATCAAGTTCAATTATGAAATTAGTTAAATGTTTTTAGTGCATTCATTGGTTGTCCCAATTTAAAATAATTATTACCGTTGACGGGAAAAAAAACCTTTTAGATTAGGGATGCCTAGTCTAGTCTAAACTGGGAATGGCAAGGTCACAAAGAGGGCAGTTTCTCTTGTTAGAAAAGATTTTAGATACTTATTTATGGGGAAAGGGAACTTTAATTTATTCTTGCAGATTTGTGTTGTTGTGATAATTCTTTTAGTAAGAAGAGCATGCAAATTGAGAAAGTAATTTCTTACTCCTACAAAATTTTTCCAACGGGGGTAGATGCATATTTAGGGGTGGCAAGTTGAGATCGTTAATAAACATACAAAGTGGATACAAAAAATTTGTTTGTTAATCTTTATGTTTGGCCAAAAAGAAAAAAGTTTGTTTTATATATAAAATTTGTGTTGCGCACGTTGTTAGTAATGTGGCGCCCCTTTTTGCGGGAAGGGGATGGTCATTACAAAATGGAGGCTTATATAGGTCTTTATACTACACCCACTCTTTTTTGTTATCTGAATTCTGGGTTGAACAGGCGCCGCTGGTTCTTCTTCTTTTTTTCTTTTTTTTATTGAAATCCAGAACTATGGAGTGCGTGTACTTTCAGCCTTTCCGGAAAACTAGAATCTCATTTGTGTAGGATGGCATACATCCAAATACGCTTAATCTTCATTAATTTCAAGAAACCATATATATATATATCCTAGTAGGAGAAGAGAGAGAATTAAAAACCGGTTTTAGCTTATTCCACTCTCCCACTAAGTTGTATACGTCACCACCCATTCAGGACAATCCTATAAATATATCTAAACTTGTCGTAGGGAGAAAGTTGTGCAAAGCAAACGATAAACTCAAACTATCCTTTGATTGCAATTTTGATAGATCTAATTAATAAATATACTTAAAAAGTAGGCATTTTTAGACTAAACGTTTAGAACGTTCACTTGCTTCAACTCCTACCAAGTAAAGGGAATTCATTACACATGTACTGATGATGTATTATGGGGGGAGGGGAGGATGTCTTATGTCATAACTCTCCAGAGCCCATCTAAAAATTTCAGAAAAGAGAAAATTTCAGAAGTTTCAGAAAAATTTGAGAAATCTTTGTAGGAAAATTGCGAGCAACAGAAAAAAACCATTGTGTAGAATTGTTGCACCTTCACTTAATTACGGATTTTACTACGGAACTTGCTACTTTTTTTAAAAAAACAAAAAAAACAACATAATTATTCCCTACATATTTAATATAGTTAACAAAACCGTAAAGTATTTTAAAGAAGCACTTTAGAAAGTTACGCTCCTCCCCACGTTCTCTCCAAAACTCAATTTTGTCCCAGAAAAAAATGTTTCAAATAAAAGTAACATGACTATTATGTAATGGATGGTCGGCGGCGTGTCTTTTTTCAGGCAACCCAAAATCATAAGGCAATCTACCCAACTGCTACGTCATCTGGCCAAAACTATGTCACTCAACACGTCAAGTAAGTGCGTAACGCATCTCCTTACCACAAGCTATTCAAATTTACCATCTGGGGGGAAATCAAGATCTGCCTACTTTACCACCATAGGAGATCTGGAAAGAGAAGTAGGGTAAGTTCTCAGCAAGTATATAATAAAGAGTTAGCTACACTCAACTGATGGCCCATTTAAGGGATCATCCACTCCATCCTAACCAACATGCTTATATTGTGGGTAAGTCGACAGAGACTGCATTGCATTGTCTCGTCGGTAGGATAGAATCTGCTTTGGAAATAAAAGAATATGCCCTAGGGTGTTTCTTTGATGTTGAGGGGGCATTTGACAGAGTATCGTTTGATGCTCTCGAAGATGCCTTGGTTCGAAAAGGTATACATCCCGTCTTAATCAATTGGATAGGTGTCTATCTTAGGAGTAGGGTTATACAGGCATCCCTTGGCGGGCGCACCGTGATAGTAAAAGCGGGGAGAGGGTGCCCTCAAGGGGGTTGTCTCTCACCAAAGTTGTGGTGCGTCGTCATGGATGACCTTTTGGTTAGGCTGAACTCATCGGGATTTTATGTGCAAGCATATGCCGATGATGGTGTCATTTTATTGTTAGGGCGCTGTTTGTCCACTATTTCGGACCTAATGCAAAGCGCCCTTAATATGGTATATTGTTGGGCACAGGATAAGGGTCTTTCTATTAATCCTATGAAGACCCAGGCAATTCTATTCACTCATAGAAGGAAGATAGTAGGTTAGGGGGCAATTCACCTCCTAGGTTGTTATGTACTTCCATACAGGTTAGCAAATCAGTGAAGTTCCTTGGGGTAGTTCTCGACAGTAAATTGAACTGGTCGGAGCATGTTAAGACACAACATCAAAAGGCGATAATCTCCTTTTGGCAATGTCGAAGAGTTGTAGGTAAGAACTGGGGAATCACTCCCAAGATGATGTTCTGGATTTATTGCATGGTCATTAAACCTAGATTGGTATATGCGGCTTTGGTGTGGTGGCGTCGCATTGAAACACGATCCGCTAGGCAGCTGTTGGAAGAAGTCCAACGCTTGGCTTGTCTGGCGGTGACTGGAGCGTTTCGGACTACACCGACCGCATCTATGGAGACTTTGTTAGGGATTCCACCTCTCTTTGTGGAGGTGAAAAACCAGGCAATGAAAGCCTGTTATAGAATTAAACAGGCAGGTTTTTGGCAGGGTAAGCGATATGGTCATTCTACCATTTATCGTGAGATGCTTTTAAGGATTCCCATTACAGGTTTCCCTTCTGATAGGAATTTGAAGACTTTTGTCTTTGGTCATTCCTACAGGGTTAGGTTGCCTTCTAGGGAAGATTGGTTAACCCTGGGTCCGTCTGCTGTGATTCCTGAGAATTATCTCCGATGCTACACGGACGGTTCCAGGATGGATGGTAGGTCTGGGGCTGCCGTCTATTTTGAGACGGGAGATCATTTGGTAGCGCCTCTTGGTGAGTGGGCCACCGTTTTCCAGCCTGAGGTTTATACAATTCTTTGCTGTATTTTGGATGAGAGGGTGCGTAACACTAATTTAAAGGGTGTTTGTATCTGCTCGGATAGCCAGGCTGCGTTGAAGGCGCTTAATTCATGTGTCTTCACTTCCAGATTGGTGTTGGAATGTTCTAGAAGACTGGAAGATCTTTCTTAAAGGATGTACTTCTGGTCTGGGTTCCAGGTCATATGGGAATTTTTGGGAATGAGGAGGTGGATAGGTTTGCCAAATTAGGTGCCTCTCTCCCTTTCATTGTCCAGAGCCTGCTGTTGGTGTGTCTTCTGACACATGTTTGTCGGGCTTTAAGACGTGGATGACCTCACAGCACGGCAGTGGGTTGTCGGCAGTCTAAAATGCTCATTGGGGGCCCGGACGGAGCTTTGAGTAGTGGGGTCCGATGTCTTTCACGGACCTCCCTCAGGTATCTGGTTGGATTCCTCACTGGGCATTGTGGTTTAAGGAGACATCTCTATATAATGGGACTTGTGCCTGACCCCTTTTGTAGAGTTTGTGAAACTGAGGAGGAAACACCCATGCATCTGATGACGAATTGTTTGGGTTGTGAGGAGATTAGGTTTAGGAACTTCGGCCGGAATAGGATGTCGGTAGAGGATCTTAAGCTGTGTCCTTTTAAGGTTTTGGTCCGATTTGTTCGGTCTGTTGTGAAACTTAGATGGTTGAATCCTGGGCCTGGATTTGTATTCTAGTCCCAGTGGTTGTTATTCTTTAGGGGTAGCTATATGGGCCCTGGGGGGCTTTGGATAGCGTAGGGTTTTGCCCTCCCCTTTCGCGAATATAATAATAATAATAGCTACACTCAAATGTGCGTGTCTACAATTTAATCTTGTTCTCCAGTATCGTCACAGTACTGGAGAAACCATCACACTGAACTCTGCCAGTTCAGTCGGTCATAATCTCAGTTCTGTGAAGTCATTGCAGTATTCCATATCTTAGTTAGTATACCGATATTCAATCAGTGTCTGCCTCTTCTCTTCTGTTACCAACAGAATATATTTTTCTCTGTGTAACTAATACAAAAATCTCCACTACATTTATTACATGTGAATATAATATATATATATAGACAGAATTTATTTGAAAATTGGTTTTCGAGAAAATTGTGAAGAAAAAATAAGTAGAACAGTCATGTTTTTCGCACTAAAAGAACTTTGTCGGAAACATTTATTTTACACAAAAAAAAAGAAAAAGAAAAAAGAAAATTTTCAAATACGTTAAATCTGACATTGTAAAATAATACTTTCTTAAAAGAAAATCCTCTGCCAGCAGTAATGGAAAATTGATATATAGAAGAATAGAAATTGATAAAGACAGATTTCTATTAACCTGAATTTTCTTCTTGGGGGAGAAGAAAATGAACTTTATATGTTTTGCGAAAATATATTGAGTGCGGGGAAAAAAAACAGCAGCTATCTTTTTTTTCTTTAAAAAAATAATATTACTGAATAATTCAGTCTTGAGATAGATGGCCAGGAATAAACTTGGAATAAACCTGCCGCAGAGAAACCACACTACACACATACGCGCGCACACATGCACACGCATATATAGGATATAGATTTAATAATAATATATACACACTGAGAGCATGACAGGAGACGGCCCTCCCCTCTCTCTCACCAAAACACACACACCACATACACACACACACACACACACACACACACACAAAACACCCATATATATATATATAATATGATTTTCCCACCTGTTTATTGTTATTATTTTGCTGTCACTTTCCATCTTGTTCCATATCTTTTATTTAGGGCAAACATAGTCTAAAAGAAGGATAAAAGTAATTTTTCCAACATAAAGTAATGAAGAAAATGATGATAATAAAATCTGATTTGTTTATTAATAAAAAAATATTTAAAAAAATAGAAAGTAAAAAAAAAAAAAACTATAAAATATGGATAATTTTAAACTCTGCAATTGAAATGTGATGTGATTTTTCTTTTCACCACGCAATAGAAAGCGCCACTGGTTCCATGTTTTCTGTTTCTACCGCACAACCGCGCTATAGATACTTTACATCTAGCACGTCTATGTGTGAATGCAAAATGGGCTGCTAGATTAAATGAAAATAGCTCCGCCCAGTTTCCCAAACAATTTGTAAGACTTGTGACAGTTTAATTTCCGAAACGTGTTTCTTTAAAAAATATATGTATATACATAGAACTGTACACACCATGGCTATTGCCGCCAGTGCATCTGTACACAGTCTTAAAAATGGGGGATCCCATTTTTGGAAACAGAGTCTGAAACTCATTTTTTCCAGAATACACGTGAGCAACTGTCTATCATTCTGTTGGATATCATTCAATTTCATTAGAAAATCTTCATCTTCTCAATGTAGCTTTTAATTTTGGAAATAGCCAGAGACCACAGTCAGCTAAGTCATGTGAATAGGCAGGATGATCTGATTGGTTAATTGCTTCTTCATCTTTTTTTTTATGGTCAGAAAGTCTCTCACTATGAGCGCCCTATGACTAATTAACGCATTGTCGTGTGATGAATAATCTACTTTTTTCCACTTGTTCAGGCGGCATAATTCGGGTCTTTATTTTCGAACAGGAATAATAGTCTCTGCAATAATTCTAAATAGCATTGTTGGCTGACTTTGGTCGACACTCTATTAACGTCCGTTATTGTTGTTTTTGGCCGTCCACTGTTTCGATCAAGCGTCACGTAACTCTCGCCCATCTTTGAATCTCTCGAAACACACTCGAGTTTTTCATACCCTCTTCATCATGAGCCAGTAACAACGATTGCAACGTTTCACAGTAACTTATTTTTTCAAACAGAATTTAATATTAAAAAAATATTTAAAAAAACAGAATTTAATATTAATACGTATGTAAAATTTCCGAAACCAATTTTTACCAAAATATACTTATTTTACTGGCGTTTCCCTGCCGTTAGATTGCCATCAGGTCACGCTTTTTTACCAAAATTCTCTATACAGTCAATCACTAATAAATTTTCTGGCCATCCTCCTGGCATTTTTCTAAGATGTCCATATCATATGCTAATTTTCTTCTTTTAATCATTTCTTCCATTACTCCCTGTAACAGCAACCAAAGAGAATAAGAGAAGCCAACCAAAGAGAGTAGAGAGAAGAGAAACGAACCCAACCACTCTCTCGGACTGGAGTGGGAGAAACTGTATAAATACAGCGACGGACAGTCCATGGGGATACAGTTCAATACAGTTCATACTACTGAGTTCATACAACCAATCACTACGTGTCATTACCCATTTTCCACTCTACCATACAGTATCATTATAAGTGTAAAGTCCAGGCAGACAGTGTAAAGTCCAGGCAGACAGTGTCACTTATTATTATTATTATTCGTAGTTAACCAGTGTTAACCCTGTCTTCTTATTTCATCAACCAGACAAATTCTTTCCATCTAACTCATCCATTATATTTCCTTAATGTCCATCTCCTTCCTTATATCTATGGTCCTCATTTTATCCACTCTAATCTTTCGTAATACATCTCCTCCAGTAATCCATTCTCCTATCTTCACCTTCACGGAAGACTCTTTGAGAAGTGGTCCATGTTTCAATTCATTGCGACTATGTCCCTAATGACAGAATAAGAAATTATGTTTTTATTATCTTTAGGTAAAATTCCATTCCACAGAACTGGGTGAAGCATCCTCACTCTTTGCGGGCTTGTTCACTTCTTCTTCACACTATCCCGCTTCCTCCAAAACTGAACCCAGATATTTAAAGGATTTCACTCTTTTACACCAGTCCTGCTCAATAAACAAATCCTTGTCTCCATTCCCATTTATCACCGTATATTCAGTTTTGTTGTAATTTATCCTCATTCCACAGTCCGTGTAGGAATCCTTTAACTTCCTAATTATCATCTGGAGTTCCTCTTTATTTTGGGCTATCACCATTTGGTCGTCTGCGAAATGTATTACACAAAGGTAGACTTCTCTATTCGGCAGGCCCATTCCATTACACTCCCTAAATCACGCTTTCATGGCTCTGTCCAGATATATGTTTAATAGGGAAGAAGACAGACAACATCCCAGTTTTAATCTTTTAGAGGCTTCAAATAGAAAGAAGCTTCTTCTACCTGCTATACATTCCTGACATACATACTTTCTATGGCTAATACAAGGCTTGTATTATTTATTTATTATTGAATTTATTCATAGTCAATGCCCCATCGAACATATTCGAAGCAGGACTCACATAAATATTACAAAAATATAGATTATTAGTTCATAATAATGAACTAATAATATAATAAAATTATGTATATAAATGAAAATTACACAGAATTTAAATTCAATTGATAATAAAATTAATTATTTTCAATTAAATAAAACTTGTACAATTTAATTAGAAGAATTAGTAAAGTGGAAACTAAATCTGTCATGGCAGAGATATTAACGTAGCATTTATTATTAATAACAATAAAATGACAATCGCTTATGAGCTTTAATAAATAACATTGAAAAAATAAATAGACTCCTTATTATAGTTCTTAGACAATAATAACCTTTATTGTTATAAGAAGAAAAACAAAGAAAGAAAAGATAAAGAAATAGAAAGAAATTTTCCACCTCTGCTATAAGCTTAGGTTAATGAGATTTAATATATAAGCCTAGGTTAACGTAATCTTTGAAGGCATATGAATCATTAGCATAAAAATAAAAAGAAAAAATATATATGTGCATATTTTAGAATTAATTAGCCAATATCTTATAGTATATTGATTGATTCTTCTGTAATAAAAGTTCCCAGTTTTAGAGCTGCAATAACAAAGCAGTAAATATTATTGAGTAGATACATGTCCTTTATTATTAATAAATTCCTCTTCATTTCCGTTTATGTACTTGTTTAGATACTTTTCTCTGTATTGCCCATTAAATAAGACAGCCAAGTGAAAAGTGGTTTCTAGTTTCTGGAGTGTGCATGTTATATACATATTGTGCAATTAGTTTCCTGTATTAGGAGAAAATTAGGGTTGTCCGTTTCAGAGAACAAGGTTGTTTTGCCAATAATATGTCGACTAAGATGTAGGATTACCAAAAGACAAATTCTTTTTACTTTTTTCCGCGTGAGGGCGATCCTCGAGGGACGAAAAAACACTAAATTAAATTTTCATTTTTCCTTTTCTTTTTTTTGACATTTTTTTTGGTCTTATCAGAAATGAGTTTCTTGCTCGGAATGCTCATTTATATCAGAGGTATTAACTTGTGAATGTGGTTGTTTGCAGTTATTATTTGACTCTTTGTCGTTATTAATTGACACGGCTTCATATTCATCAGTTATTCTTATAAAAAGTCTGTTGTTTTTGAACCAAACGTGTTTGATGATATTTGTTGATTCTTAGTTCTCTGGCCTTTTTATGTACAGCAGCGTATGTTGAGCAACATATTCCTTGCCACGATATATTCATAAGTTAGAATTATAACCTTATGTTTGGGGACGAAGTTCGTAAGGATAGGTGTGTTTCGATAATTTTTATTCCATCTTAATAGTTTAAAAAAGTTAAACTTCTTATCGATGTTTTTCAACATTTTAAAAAACTTTTCTTTTTCTCAGACTTTTAATATTCTATGAATTCAGTGACATAATCAAATTTTATGAACTGACGAATTTACTTACAAGATATTTTCAGGAGTCTCATTCTCTAATACAGGGACGTTAAATAATTTTAGAGTATATTGTCTTGTTTTAATTTTTACGTATTTAGTGTAAGGCTTGTATCTCTAACGTAGTTCCTTCATTGCTGTTTACATTTTCTTTCTCTAGGGACTTCATCATATGCATTTCCAGCTGTTTCTTCCTTCCTTACAATTTTCTAGAAGTGCTTCAATGTTGTCATTGCAGAATTGTCCAGCAGTAAAGCTGCTTTACTCCTCAGGGATTACATATTTTTCTTCTTATTATATTTTAAATCTGTCCCCTACAGCGTAATTAAACAGAAATACCTCTGAAATCATAGCATACACTCTTAGGCCTTCTCTGAGACGCGCGGTCCTAAGATGGCGGGATGATTCCTTCTCTACCAATGTTCATTGTCTTTAACTTTCAAGATGTAACGACCCTGGAGAAGCTCATTGCAACATGGGCAAAACGTCGGTTTTACAAACGCTGTCTCTACCCGGTAACTCAAGTGTTTTTCACCTTTTTTTTTAAGGCCAGCCCAACCAAACACTGTAAACATGGCAATTTAAAAAAAAAAAATTATATTAAATTGTAATAATTGGATTAAGGAGAAAGTCATTTGATTGTTTCACAGCAGGGTGGATACACGCACACCCTACAAGAATGTGATCCCACTTCCTTTAGTTGTTTAAAAATAGTTTAAAATAATAAAGATAAGGGGGAGGGGACTACAATAGTATTAAATTAAAAAGAAAATTTGAAAAGAAGTTAAATGAAAATAGCTGGTAGGGAAATTTGGTTTTTACTTTCTTTCTTTCTTTCATCGAATATAATGGAGTAGCGATGGCAATGCAAAAGAAGAAGAATGGGTAATAGGGCAAAAAAAAAACTCCCAGATGGTAATTTTTCCCCCACTAAAACATTACTACTCACCAGACAGACAAACTAGGATAGAACAGGACGGCTACCAGGATCTATACTGCAATCTAGTTCTCTCATTAGCCACGCTATTCTATGATTGTGTTCATGATGATAGCTTATCTCATAACTAACGAGTCTGCGTATTTGTCAATGATGTCGTCCTGTCATATATATATATATATATCTATAAACCAGCCAGCTACAAGCCAAGATGAGCTGAATTTTCTCCTCCTTGTCGTCATCATATAACGGATTTCTATTCTATTTTTACACTTCCAACGGCTTTCCCTTTAGAAATATGAGTCTCTCAAGCTCCTTCATTCCCTTCCTTTGTGTGCGTGTATCTGTGTAAATACAAGAGAAAAGAGTTGGGAAAACTTTTTAATATTTCACTATCTCTTGATGTTCTATTGTCATTTTTCTTCTTTCCTTTTTTGTTTTTGTTTCCCAGCTGGCGGCGCTATTGTGTTCCATTGTATTTTGTTTTTTACCCAGTTAACACTGGAGAGGTTTTAGACAGATAATAAAAATCTAGTATAAAATATTTACACACCTTCCAATTTATACACGTCTTTGGACATTCCTAAATTCTGTTCCATCTACGGGGGAGCGGATGGTATTTTATTAGAAAAATTCGTCATAATAATTTTGTCAGCATAAAAGCACTTAAAATAAAAAGCCCGGAAAAAGAACAAAATGAACAATCAAATATACGCCAGAGAAAATCTTTGAAGCCATTATCAAGAAAAAGGCGGCTTTCCTTGGGATATCGAAACTATGGCTACTGAATTTGCCCGATTCCAATTCTTCATGGTAGATCATTCTGTAATGAACTTCCGTGTTGAAGCTAAAGCTCCCTAAATATAGTTTCAATGTCTTGACAACAGGGAAAGAGGACTTTCACTGGACGAGACTTGGTGTGGTAAACATTCAGCCTGAATGGAAATAGGAGTAAGTGCGTAGGATATAGATGTAAACAGAGGTCTGACATTTCAGTAAGCTCAGATAACCAGGGTGCATTTTTCAGCTACGGTTTATAGAAAAAGGATAACAGATTCCAAATTATCCATTTTTTTCCCTGTTAGTTTCAAACTATTAAATCCTATCAGGTAAATTGAAAGATGATATTTGGGGGATAATAAATAAATGAACAAACCCTAATTTTTTAAAAATATTGTTTTTAAATATACATAGTTATCAAGTGATTGCAAATATGTTGGAACAAACACATACTCGTATATTATAAATTATTACGATTCAACTACTTAATCAAGAAAATGCTTATTGTTGTTAGAGCTTGTTATTAATAGTTTATCTACACATTGTGGACTGTTTGAGCATCGTGACAAAATTATGGATTCAAAACAAGGTTACGTTACTGTCCTATTTATTATATTCCTAGGCATACAGAGTTTGAAGACAGTGAGGAGGCGGATTGTCTATGTTTTTGACAGCTCTTCATGAGCTCTCAACGGATAATAGTCATATCATCATTTTTTTTGGAACATTTTGATATTAAATGACAAATGAATGCTGCCAACAAAACATGGGTTCATAACTAGTTTCAGATCAGTTAACTGGATACCTCAGAGGCGAAAGCAGGCAATAAAGTTCATCAGCAGCTAGACGCCTAGATGACTGCAGAGCGATTGCAATAAGGCCGTTAGATGATTATACCCCAGACCATTACAGGTTTGAGAAGCATTTGCATCGCATTAGCGATAACGGAAGACAACCACTTAGGTTTTGGCAGGAAGGTAAGGGGACGTATTTAGCTTGGGTTTGGCTTCTCAAGGAACAAAAACCAACGCCTTCAAGTAGTTGCTCTAAAGATAGTATATATTATTTAATCGACAGGGCTGGAGAGGCACTCTCAATAAGTGGGTAACACATACTACCAGCGTCGCGTTGATTAGTACGGATGAGACTTTTCATTCAGCATACACTTAACGTACAGTTTTGCCCAAAATCTTCGATCGCTCCGTGCAAAAATTTACATCCACAAATTTTGTCCCTAAATTTTCTAGAGTGGAACTAACATTATTAGTTTTTTAAAGAACAACTGGATCACATTTTGGATTGCGGAACGTCCGAACTACGGAAACCCACATGACTTCTACATAACGATAACTCTAGGCAGCCGTCCATTTAATTTCGTAACACAAAGTATCGTTAGTAGACGCATCAAAGCGCCATCACTGAATCTCCAAGCGCACGTTAGTTTTTACCTCCGCTGTCGCGTCCACTACAATGTGTTAGCGAATGACTATTAACTTTGACAATAATCTCCAATCTAGAAACTGTCTCTAGCTGTAGGAAAAATTGAATAAAAGATGATCCATCAGAAGGATTAACGATAGTTAGTCGCTAAATAAACTCCAAAGAATAGGAGAACGGTTAACAAGTCTCTATCTTGAAAGCTAGCTATACTGGCTATCCAACCTTAGAACAAGCAAGAGATTACTCTTCAGGCGAAACGCACCAGCCAACGCTGCCATTCTACACATACATAATGCTCCCAACAATCATAACTCTTCGCTCGTTGACTCCCTTCACTTTTCTCTCCTCTTTAAGTAAATCATTGAAATAAAAATTGTGAATATAGTGCCAGTTCGTGTGTTTTCATTTCATTGCCATTCACTATCATTCCTGCTACCATTAGAGCATGAACATACGCCTGGCACTATGAAGCCCCTAGGAGAGTTGAGTTTCTTTTACAATTATATTATTATCATTCTCGGTCATGGAGACGTTCATACAGGTACCACATGATTTAAAATATGAACTAGGGCAAATGTTGCCAACACAAATTACACTTTATTTTAATTGGATATATTATTATATTTTGCAAATTACATTTTGCGCGCTAATTTCATATAAAGTGTGTGTGTGTATATGTGAAAGAAAGAGATAAAGAATGATATTTACGATGTTATTATGTAATACTACTGGAGTGTATGTATATTATTATTTGTACAGTTGGACTGGGAGTTGAAGTGTGTGTGTGTGTGTGTGTGTGTGTATATGTACGAAAGTAGGTTGGTAATACTGTATGAAATATGATAACTGGTGACGCCATCTACAATTATATACTTAGCATTATAATTAATTTATTTACTTGGGCGCTTTTCCATCCACCCACTTATTCCCATCCCAACCAAAAACTTTGCAAACTTTTCATTGCAGTTTATTAAGCTAAAACTAGCAAGTTAGGATATTATTTATATTTAAACACAACCGGTTTATGGTTTATATCTATTGTCTGTCTGTTTTATGCATGTATGTATGAATGTGTGTATACCCAGGATTATAAAGCGATTTCTATTTTATGAATATTAAATTTTGAAATATTAAATTATTTTAAGACCATTACACGTTTATAAAACAGTCTTTCGGTCAGTAATAACCTTCTGAAATCTGGACACTCAATGAGAAAGAAAGAAAGCAGCACCGAGTATGAGATAGGCGAGTATTGCGAAAGATTTCTTGGGCTGAACTAGGTAAATGATGTGTGGAAAATTATAAGCAACACAGAATTTACGTAGCTGTAAACCCCAACCGTACATCCCCAAATTTGATTGGTGAGATGAAAGCGAAAAGATTGGAACGGCTGGGGCATCTAGAGAGAATTAAAAAGCTGTAGGAGAATTGCATTAGAAGGTAAGAAGAAAGGTTGGAAGACCTAGAAGGAGGTGGCTTGAGGAAGTGGAGATGACCTTAGAAAGCTGGGATTAAGACAGTGGTAAAGGCCGGCCCAGAACAGGTGTGTCAGTAAATTAATTATTAAGGAACTCAAGGTCAAAAATGATGATAAATAAGGACCATTACATTTTAGAATCTAAATTTAACTTTCCTTTTTTAAATACATTTCTTTTTTATTATCACTTACTCTAAGAGAAAGTACTACAATCGTGACAAATTTGGTGAAAGTGAGGTGTCGCGATTACAAGTTTTAAGGTACCCTGTGTGTTTTTAGCGAGTAATCTATATGTATGTACGCGCATGTGCGTGAGTCTCTGTGTGTACAAAAAATCTCAAAAAACAAAACAAATAAAAATTGGGGGAAATTCAAACTTGGTATTCCGTTTAGATAACTTCGACCGCATCTGACACGAAATATCCGGACAAAATCCATCAATCGGAAGTGCGAAATTTACTGAGAGTTATTTTACTTCCGTTTTTTTTTAATGATTTTTCTTTTAAACGATTCCAATGATTTTCTTTAAACTTCATAAATAACTATCGCTTTTATTTGAAATTAGTTTCCTGGGAAAATTAAGTTGGGGAGGGGGGGTTCTGAGAGTACGGGGTAGCGTTAAGCTTTCCTCTAAAGTTCCATTTCAGTACAATATTCGGTTCTACTACACATACAATTCAATCTTTGAATTGCATTTAAAATTAAAAAAGAAAAAAATCATTAAACCTTTTTATTGGAAAAAGACACTTTCAGGTCCCATGAGTTTGAAGAAATGTTTCTTGCTATGGCCTCTATGTACGTGTGTGTGTGTGTGTGTAGGCTTCAATCCCCACCATTATCTACTTTTTACAATACAATCGCCTCCATTCGCTCAGTTCCCAACCCCCTAATCTGTTCGTCATCTTTTTAATATTTCAAAAAATAAAGAAATTAAAATAGATATTGGCAATATCTATTGTAACATATATCAACAATACATTCCTTACTAGATACTATTCTATTTCCTATTGTCTGTTATTCTATCCAACATCCATTTTCTATTTTCCTTACAATTCTCTGCCTCTCTCTCTCTCTCTGAAGATTTCCTTACAGCCAATATTATATTATAGAAAGATAAAATATGTATTTATACATTTTTTGGCAAGAGCGATGGCAGAATATATTAAATAAAGTACTAAAAAAAAACAAACCTTTTCCTTGACATGTTCAGATCATCGTCTCCATTGCTTCTCTATCCTTGTTTTTTTTTTTTATACTTCCTCTTACTCCTGGTAACAGGAAGTATTACAATCGTATCAAATTTCCGAAATTAATTTTTCACGAGAATTAGATGATTTGAGGCCTCCTGAGGGCAAAAAAAAAAAAAAAAATATTTTTAGCCCTTGGTCTGTGCGTTTTTGTGAATAAAATATCTCAAAAGTAAAAAATCGCAGCATCCTCAACTTTTCTAAATCTTAAACATTCTGTTTAAGTAAAATATCACCGCATCTGACACGACAGGTTTGCGGAAAATCCATCAATCGGAGGAGCGATTTTACTGAATGGATTTTTGTTGTTTTTTTTTTTTTCAATTTTACGCGATTTTCTCAAAATTAACTGCAACGATTTTCTTTAAACTTTGTACTCTAAATACGTACATAAATAGATATCACTTTTATCTGATATATTTTCCCGGGAAAATTGATTTTTTTGGGGGGGAGTTCTGAGGGTACACTGGCACTATTGTAATAGGATCCGAATCATTAAAATTTGTGAGGATCCGAAGAACCTACTTACTCGCTACGTAGGCCAAGATAAGGAGGGAGAATTCATATATACAGAGCTACAGAAGAAGAGTTTTAATACAATCATCGACACCAGTCAGTCAACACCATTCTACTCTAACTCTCAGCCAGTCTGTCTCTCTCTTTATTATTCTCTCGCTACCTTATTCTCTAACTTTTATTAACAGTGTAAAGTCCTTGCAGTTTGTGTCTGTCTATTTATTATACAGTGTTCAGCATATCATCTACTAATTTATTTCTTCTTCATCATTCCTAAATTCATTCTCTCCAATTCATTCCTTCACCCATCTATTATATAATCCTTTCCATTAAAGTACTATTCAGCATATAATGTTTGGTTTTATCAACTACATAACATCAGAAGCCTAGATAGAATTCCAAACTTGTAAAAATCGGTCTACCGAAAGAGCGTCTTTACAGAATCGGTTTTTTTTGTTGAGTTTTTTTGGAATTTTCTCGAAAATGGCATCAACGAATTTACAAACTTGGAAACTGGTTCATCGCACAGATACAATTCTATAATTACTTTTATTTAAAAGAAACGTTTCCGGAAAAACTGATTTTAAGGGGTTTCCGGAATCCCCCGAAATTAAGTAAAAAGAAATTTTAACTTCTTCTAACAGCATTAATTGTGACACCATACTAGTAACACTCATGTATAAATGATAACCCCTAACACCTTTTTTATAGGGACAGTCCATTTAAATGTTTGTAGGCACAAAAATTTTCTATTACATTGTTTGATTGGAGTAAGAGAAAGTCGTGTGAGTGAATCACATCAGATTTTTTTTTTCCATGATAGCCTGCTTCATTTTATAATCATCGACCGGTTTCAAGCGTTCAGTTCCTTTTCATGATGTCTTAGTAAAAAAAAAACAAAAAACTTTGTGACATCACAGTCATGTAAAGAGAGAAATTGTCATGTGCAAGTCTGTGATATCTTACTATTAAAGAATATAAGATTAGGCGTACGCCAGAAACTGGTGAATAACCAGAAATGAGGAAGGCTATCATCGCATATTTTGCCATTTCTACGCATCCATTTAGTAAAAAAAAAAAATAAAAAAAAAAAACCATACGATATTTTGAAATAGCATTCCTTTAGAGGAAAACCTGAGGTCAGCTGTTCTCCAAAAATCCGGGAAAACCAATTTTCTTGTAGAGGAAAAAATGTTTGAAAGTGATAAGACAGGATAGGACATTTAAAGAAAATCATTCTAACCATTTTCGAGAAAATCCGAAACTGAAAAAAAAAACGAAACATTCAGATCAAGCCGAACACAATTACTTAATCTAATCAATTGATTATGATGTAGTGCAATTTACCAGTTAAGAATAATAAAAAAAACAGTACATAAAGGAGTGTGCATGCAAGAATGCAGTAATCAAGATATAAGTTATAAAATCAGACAGATAACTAATGCAGGATCAGTAGATTTTCTGCCTACTCAGAACAAAGAACCATCCAGGGTGTTATGATGGAGTTTGAGAGTGAATCCAACTAAAGAAATAACTAAGTTTTCCTCTCTTTTCTTTTTCTTTCTTTTATTTGAGAAAAGAGTTTGTTTTTTTTTTCATTAAAAAGAAAAGAAAAAGTAAAAGTGTTAAAAAACGGAGAGAGAGAGAAAATACAAGAAAAAACCGATGATTTCCAGGCTGGGAAAATAAGTTTATCATGTTGAAGTTCAGATAGTTTTTTAAAAACATTTTCAACCTCTTTAAGGTTATCCATTTTTCTCATCCTTCATTTTCCACTTTTTATATTTTTTAATGTAGAAAAACTTTAGTTTTTATCAACTCTCCCCCCCCCCACCAAAAAATAGATTCTAAATCGCTCACATAAAAAAGGACTTATTTTTAACTAGAATACTCCCGGTTTTGATAATTAAATATTACTTCTAATTAAAATTCTTTTGTTCATTCAAAATATTATTACAATCAATGGGATATATAAAAAAAATAGGGCCGTTTTTTAGTAAAAAATAAATTCTTTATAACCTTTTGTGATTTTTTATTATTATTAATGTTCAAAATATTGAAATTGAGCCATCTTTCGCCAGCTGTACCTTCGGTGATACCCATTGATTGAACCACCCATTCCTTGGGTGGTTTGGAATCCAAAATAGTCGTACACTCCAGTTACAATTACGGTGAAGATATTAAATTTTATCGCACAAAGACAATGTGCCATGAACCGAAATGGTAGTCGGATGGGGCTAAGTATTATAGGGTGGGTGCAAAAGAAGCTCAATGCCATCAACTCTTCAATTTTTTTCTCTTTAGACTGACGGATAGTTTATGTGGCCGAGCGTTATCTTGCAGGAACAAAACTTGTTTGCTATTGAATCAAAGCTGGATAACTCTGAGCCCTTTTTGAGTGCACTCTATCCACCTGTTGGGGTAAAGACCGGAATTATCCAAAAGTACATCGGAAAAAAAAGAATTATTCCTCCTGCTTTTCAGAAAATTACAACATTGCACTCTTGCCCATTAGCTCTTGCATCTTTCCAATAGTATGGAGATGGCGGCTAAAAGTTTCTTTAAACACTGTCAGTTTTGCAGCAAGAGCAGTGTGCTTGTGGTTGGATTTGATTCGACAACTTTCCATAAAGCCTCATCATTGTCACGTCAATAAAGACAGCTTTATTTCTAAAGTCATGGATGTAGATTGAAGATTGTTACAGAGGATTATTGCACTGCGAGCTGAAAGATCTATTGTGCCCACCGGAGCCTTCTCCAATGCACAGCCGGACACACACAAACATGTATTTCCGGTTGAAATTGAATTTCAAAAATCGTAAGACGATCGTAATACTTCCTCTTACCTCTTCCAAAAAAAAAAAAGAAGAAGAAAATTACAAATATATATGTGTGTGTGTGTGTTATATAAGTATTGGTATACATTTCCCCCCGCCAAGAAACAAATGGTAATAAGTGTAATAGAGACGTGTAAGAATCATATTGGAGGGTAGAAATTGGAATTTGAGGTACACATATACACCACACACAACCATACTGGAACGGAATGTGATATCTCCAGCGTATATAAAAGTGGCCGAATGTGAACGGTATCAATAGAAAGTACAAGACTGGCATAGTATGGGGGATTGTAACTGGAGAGGGGATGGAATAAAAGGAGACAACCTCGGGGAATTATATGTGTGCAGTTTTTCCATACATAGAAAATTCTCCCTGGATATATATGTGTATGTATGTAGGTGTTTGTGTGTGTGTGTGTGTGTCTCTGTGTGTCACTGGATTATTACTAACATGTATGTAACTTGTGCTCTTCCCGTGAGGGGAGAAAAAATGGGTTCCTATCACCATCATATCTCTCTCAGTCTCTCTCTTTCTCACACACACGAACATACACCTCAAACAATGACATGACACTAACAGGAAAAATTGGTACATGTATTTCTGGTGGAAATAAAATGAAAATGAAAATGAAAAAAAAAGAACAGTTTGGGAAAGCTCTATAAGTGGACTTGATGAAAATACCCTCGTTTTTCCAATTTCAGGCAAAACCACGCACATTAACTAATATAGCATTGTATAACATATTCACTGTAATTTTCATAATCAATTTCCCAACCTACATTTCTATATTTTCTTCTTTTTTTTTTTTCTTTTTATTATTTTAATTCTATTATATTAATGGGAAAATGTTGTTACTTCTTTTTGTTCCAGATATACAATTTATTTTAATTAATTTTTTACAATCTAACTTATTTTTATAATCATAATTTATATTTTATGGTAAAAGCGCCCAAATAATGTAAACGCGAAGAGAAAATTCTGCCATTTCGGCAATCAATCACTATATCAAACAACAAACAACTTTGGAATATTTTCCTTTCATTTAGCATCCGTGGAAATTCTGGAAAATTCCGCTGAATTTAGTTCAGTTTTTGCTCTCTTTAGCTCTCATATATTGCGATTGTCTCAAATAAATGCTCTACTGTCATTTTGATGGCAAAGCGAGCAGAATGTCGTTCAGGCTACGGCGATCTTGTATAAATGTTTGCGGAAATAACTGTGGCCAGTAGTCATAAGTAAACAAGCCACATCCTCCACAGCACGTAGCAGATATTTATGGATTCTAACTTTTCTTTCTAACTTTTAATATGAGGCTTTTTCACACAAATTGCCTCTTGAATCTTCCCTCTTCCAGTTTTTAACAACACAGGATTTAATAATGTAAATAATGTTTTTTAAATATTTTGTTTTCACATACGCGCATACAGATCACTTGCTAAAAACATTTTTTGTGTGTGTGTTTGTACTCAGAGGACCGCTAATCATGTATTTCCGGTGAAAACTCTATTTCGAAAATTTGACACGATCGCAATACTTCCTACTAGTCAGCAAGCATCATTCTACTCTAATACTCAGCCAGTCTGCCTCTCTCTTGATTATTCTCTCGCTATCTTATTCTACTAGGACTTAGAGAAGTAAAAACGAAAACGGGGGGGGGAGGGATAGTGCACTATGACCAAAAAATGTCTGTTGTGCCACACACCACTGGTGCCAGGAATGAAACTACTCACCTAAGCACTTTCCCGATTAAGATCTCAGAGGAATCTCCAAGATCTGGGTAGATTCTATGGAGGGTATATATTCCTCCAACGCTTGGTGACTACCCAGGCTTCCGACTCTCAATCCGTTGGGAGGTGTATTGGATTCTCCTCCCCACAGAATCTGTATGTGTAGCTTCTTCATTGTATCCATTGAGACTACACTCGCGCCAGCATGCGAAGCCTCTTTTAACTCAGCCTGATGTCCGCTTCAGATTTTTTCTGGTTATAACCGGCCGGTCAGATCCTAGCTTGCTTCAGTCCTGGAAAGCTGTGATCTCTTCACTTTCTCCTCATTCTGAGCTCTTCCCCAAGAGACTGGTCGCTTATTCCTCAGAAGTGTTCAGGTCCCAAATATAGAGCTGCAGCGCCTTTCCTTGCCAGGATATCGGCCATCTCATTTCCTTCCACACCAACATGCCCTGATATCCAAAATAGGGTAATTCTCTGATTATAGTTAATAACAATTACAAGATTGACACATCTAAAGGTTCTGAACTTATAGAATTATTTTTACTTCATTTATTTTATTTTTTTTTTCGTTTTTTTTTCTAAGGTGCACAACAGCTGAGGTCCTTTGCACCTACTGTACTAATCCCTAATTCTCTCTAACCTAGCCTACTAACATACTCATTTAAACCACCCTTCCAAAATTCAGTGGGTCCCAAATGCAGAAGACGATTATGTGATCAAGACTGTTGCCACTCCTGAGCGGCATTGGTCCCTGCATACCATTCGCACATTAAATCAATTATACTATAACCTATCTTGCACATGCATGCTAATAAATACATTCATTCTTCACACTCATACATCCTATGTACTCAAAGGAGTAGAGTACTCGATATTCCTCTACTCCTGTTTATTCTATACCTACTATATACAATCTGAACATATGAGCTATTTACATTATATACACAAACCTATCCTATATACACCATAAACAAGACCTATACATATTATATACACGTTCCAGCTATGCTTTTCTCTATATTAATGTGCATCATGACCTAGACATATACAGATTTAAATATGCTGGAATAGCGATATCTGTTTTAAATATTGAAAAATTTTATTCACATTGTCTAAATCATCTTTCAATACATCCTTAATGCTGCTAGATATCCTTAGTTTTGTTCGAGCTGCTACATATTTCTTACATTCTACTAGGATATGTTTAACGGTCAAGGGAGTGTTACAAACTTCGCAGATTGGCTGCCTTTCTCCTCGAAACAGATAACCATGTGTTATCATAGTGTGGCCAATACGCAGTCTGGCGAGTACTACTTCTTCTCGTCGAGATTTTCGGCAAGATGTCCACCATTTCTTTATTGAGGATTTAATATTTCTTAGTTTATTGGTGGATGGAATCGCCTCCCATTCTTTAGACCAGTTAGAGAAAATGAGTTTTTTTAATGATTTCATCCAGTCTGTCAACATGTTAAATTGTTCTTTATTTGGTGATAAAGCGGCATTTTTTGCGGCTTTATCAGCGGCTTCGTTCTTTTCAATTCCGGCGTGCCCTGGTATCCAAATGAATGATACTTTTTTATGCGCTACTTTACACAAATAAATGTTTTGATGTATGAACTGGACTAAAACATTTTTAGAGTCTATGTCAGACATGGCGTCCATCGCATTTCTTGAATCTGTACAGATGATGTACTTTCTCTCTCGGCTTTCTAATATATATTCTAGTGCTTTATTGATGGCATACAGCTCTGCTGTGAAAACGCTAGACATGTCATTTAGTGCAAACTCGTATGAGACACTATCGGCCACAAACGCAGCCCCCACATTTTCTCTCATTTTGGATCCGTCTGTAAATACCTGTGTGTATTCTTTATATTTTTTAAGGACTAGTTCTAAAAATATTTTTCTATACATATAATTCGGGGTGTTTTCTTTTCTATATCTACTGAGGCTGTAGTCTATTGCAGGTCTGTCTAGCTCCCATGGTTCAATCGCTTGTGACGGCAAGCCCAGCATCATTGGCGTTACTATATTGTTCTGCCTGCAGAAGTTTTGAAAACGTACGCCTAGTGGCTTAGTGCGGCCGCTTCTGTTGTACAATTCCAGGAATGGAGAGAAGAAAATAGTTTTATGGGCTACGTGATCTTCAAGGGCTAACAATCTTGTCGCGTAATTACACATTAGGATATCCCTTCTTCTGTATAATGCAGGTTCTCCACTTTCAGCAAAGAGGCTTACTAAAGGGCTAGACCTCAAAGCTCCTAATGACATTCTTATTCCCTCATTATGTATAGGATTGATCATACGCAATGTAGAATCCTTTGCTGAACCGTACACTATGCACCCATAGTCCAACTTGCTTCGAACAAAAGCCTTGTAGAAGTTCAACATGTTGGTACGATCGGCTCCCCAGACTGTGCCCTTTAGAACTTTAACTGCGTTCAGTTTTTTAATGCATTTTTCTTTTAGATCTTCCAGATGTGGACGCCAAGTCAGCTTTTTATCTAAGGTAATCCCCAAGTATTTCACTCTTTCAGAACTAAGTATGCTTTTTCCATATATTTATTTATTTATTTATTTATTTTTTAGATACTTTTTAGATTTTCTTTTCTTTTTCATAAAATAAAAATGTAATATTGTATAAATTGTATATTGAATTAATTCCAACTTCCTGGAAAAGTATTTGTATTACGTTATACGCAGAAATAAATTTATTCTAATGAAGATTGATTAATTTTCTTCAAATCTGGTACTTTTATTTTAATTCAACTTAACATTAGATATGTGGTGGAAAAACTGCATTTTGCACGGAAGTGGCACATTAAAGGAAAGTTCCAGAGTACCCTCCAAAAATCAATTTTCCTGGCAAAAGTGACAAATGAAAGAAAAATCGCTGGACCATTTCTGAGAAAAGTGGCAAAAAAACAGAGTTTAAACTAAGCTCTTATAGTGAGTGATATAGAGAGGGGAGAGAAGCGGGCGAAGTAGCAAAGTACTATATGAAGTAAAGCTTTAGTTTAGACGTGTGTTGAAATGTTGACACAGAAAGTACACTGTCTGACAGGAGAGCTGGGAAATTGTAGATGATGGTATCTAAAGGCGGAAAAGAACTCTCTGCTATTGACATGATTGCACCAGGAGGGAGAGAAAGAATCTGCTGCTAAGAGGCGTAAGAGGCGAAGGAACGTCAGACCGGCCGGCTGTGCGTGTAGTGAAGAGAGCAAGAGGCAGGAGAAACTTCCTGTGTAGGCTGGAAGCGCAGCTAGATCGTGTTAGATAACAAAACCATTCAAAAAAAAAACTCTCTCACTCATACCATTTTTTTCTTTTACAAGAACAAGATTGAGTCGTTTCCCCCACTCCGCGACAGGCCTGCTTGGACATTTTAATGGAATCACCGTTTTGATGGGGGAACGAATTGCTGCAGAGGCGATGTTGTATTAGCCATCGATGATGGGTTGTACAAATCTCTCACTCTCCCAACAAAGTGAGATAGAGGTTTTGGAAAAAGAAGTCTTTCCTTTCACTTCTGGATCCGTCTTATCCAACAAAGTGGATTGCTCCTTTTCCAGAACTGGTGTGGACAAGGAGCCAGTTGGCAGTGGGCGGCATTCATTTCATCCTTTAATTCTAGTGAATAAAAAATGAATCAATAGGGAGAGAGATAGAGTGAGAAGGGGATAAAAGAAAGACCAAATCACTTCAGTTGTCATTTCATACAAAGATTCAAAAGATTTATTGCTTTCAGTTAAAAAGGGGAATAGAGAGAGACAGAGTGATGAAAGTAAAGAGAAAGGAGAGTGCGTCTTTAAATCATTTTATTAAGTTGTTCTTAAAAAAAAAAGTTCAAATAAATCCAGCGTGAAACACTCACACACCAACGATTCACACGACGTCCTCTTACTCCAGTTAATAAAATTCAATTAAAAAACGAACTGAAACGAAATATTATGTTTGAACCGTTTTTGAGTTTTGTTGGCTCCTCCGCACCCGCACAAGGACCATTTTCAGACTCAGGAGAACTCAAAACTTATATTTCCGATGAAAACTCTGTATCGAAAATTTGACAAGAACATAATACTTCTTCTTACTAGGAGTAAGAGAAAGGAAAAAAGTCTTCTTTATACCTCTCTCCATTTTCACTGTTTTTCTGCATTACGTATAATATTTTCCTCGTCATTCATTTCCGGCCCCTCTTCACACCACGCCATTAAGCTTGTAAATTTTTCTCTTTCACTTAACTCTGTCCTGTAGTACAGTCTGCCACTCCCTTCATGGATAAAATATCCCCTTCTTCTCATACAGTTTGGGGTTATTCTCTTTCGCCCCTTCTCAACTCTTCACTGTACAGAAATGATCGTCGTGCCAGAGAACCAAAAACCAACCAACAAGAAGTAACTTAACCTCGAAAAACTTTCTTCATAAGCGCTTTAAAAACTAAGCTCTTATAGTGCAGGTGAAGAAAAAGGGCAGCAGCCATGTAGATGGGCGGAGGGCAGTCACTCCCCACTACCATTACTAACTCTATAAACGAAAAACTGTTCTAACATACAACAATTTATAACCTTGTACTTTAATATAACCATAATGGTGGTCATTATTTTAAAGCCTAGTACAGGTTATGAACGAGAGTGGTTATTGTTTTGCCACCGCTGAAGAGTGCGCCACTGTTCTCCTCCACTTACTCTTTCTCTTCGTCCAGGAAAACTACGATTACCACAGCACTTGGCAAGCTAAAACAATATAAGTTTCTTTTTTCTCTTCTCTAAAATTTTGTATTCTTTATTTTTAGACGAAAAATCTAGTGTGAAACAATCACACGCCTTTCTTCTGACATAGTTGTGCTTGACTAACTTTCTTCAAATCTATTATTTTTAATAAATATTTATTTGTGTTCAATTTTATATCAATGGGAGAATCGAAATTTAATAAAACCATTTGTTTGATGAAAGCTTATCCATATTCCTCTTACCAAAAACTTATATCACCATCCACCAGGACGCGACATTTTGGTTTTACTTCTTAAGTCTGAAGAAGCCTTGTTGGAATAAACAGGTCTACAGTAAATCTAAACACTTACTTATAACTTGTTTCACCTTCCTTTGGTCCGTTGAAGTTTACAACTATCTATTCTCTGAAACTTGTTATGATCTAATTTCTGCGCTTAGTAGACATTCTGATAGGCCTGCAGTAGGAATCCAAAGTTTTGGGGCCCTTGAAAAGCCCACATAGCATAACGATCTGCTGCTTGTTGCCTTATCTTAGCTGCACCATTACTGCTGACAGGGTCTGCCTCATAGGAATTCACCTGATAGAAACTGCTAGCTATACGAGTAGAGCATTCCCAGGGCTGGAATCCGAAGATAATTTATGATTTTGCCTCGGGAAGATTCTACTTCAAGGATCGTCACTTCAATTTACTTACGTCCAGTAGGGTTATTTATTTTTTTATGATACTTCAGAGTAAAGCTGACTTCTTAGCTCCTGCAGGAACTCTCTGAAATTAATTTTCTTGTTGCGAAAATTCCCAAACAAAAGCGATACGTTTGTAGTTAGTGTACGTAGTTTCAAGAAACACATTAGTTTGGATTTCGAGAACTTCGTGGAAAATTGGGGGGGAGGGGGGAATTCAACCGATTTTTCTTGTAACTTGGAATTTTGATAGCACATTATTTCTGCAAGAGAGATGTTAGATAATTATGAGTTTACATAGTGTCATGAAAATCGTTGTTGTTTTTTCGAGTTCAGGAGCTCCCAAAACGTCTGTTTCCACAAAACTCTACAAGAAAAAAATATCCATTTTCCCGGAGAAAATGATTCAAATAAAAGTGGTAGGTATTTATGATATAGTGTGTGTTTAGATTGTATACGATAAAAAAATCCGAGTAGTTTTTGAGGAAATCGTGATAAAACCACACAGTCAGTAAAGTCACTCATTTCCGGTTGACGAATTTTGACTGAAACCTTCATCTCAGATCCTGTGTAATATTTAAACGGAATATCAAGTTTTAGTTTCCTGAGATTTTTCGTTTTTTGTTTTTGTTTTTTTTTCGAAATGAATTGTTCGTATTGGTAGACACACACATACACGGACAATTTGCTAAAAACTTTGAGTGGGGGGACTCTGGGGAATTCAGAACTTAAACTTCCGGTGAAAAACTCAAGAAAAGAAGTTTTATAACAGTACTAAAAGCCAAGCAAACGGGGAAAAAATACACTCACATATCCTCCCCCCCTATATTGTTGAAAAATTCGTTGATTTTACATGGAATTTTCCGGGAAAAATAGCGGTTATCTTTTCTGTTTTTTTTTTTTTTGTACGAGTATTAATTTTCACAGTGTGTAACATTTTTTTTTATATAGGTGTATTTTTCATTAGTTAAATTTATAATGGTTTCGTATTGATTTGAATATTTCATAAACAGCTGAAAGGCATGTGGCAAATTAAATATTAGGTCCGATTTTTGTTTAGAAATCCGTTTATATTATAATAATGTATCTATAAATTTAACCTGATTGAATACTTACTTTAATCAATCTCGTGAAATAACTATTTTCATTTAAAAGAAATGTTTAACCAATAGAAAATTCATAAGATAGAAACATTCGCACCAATAGAAACATTTAAAAGTTAACCAATAGAAAATTCATATTAATCTTAGAATTTTCCATCATCCTTCAAATTGAATTATATATATGTTTGTTTTACGTAGGTAGAATATTTTAGAATATTGTATTAGCTGACCTGAAAACTTATACATACAAATATTTTATTTACAATATCTAAAATATATTATATGAGTTTGTTTTCTGCCACTGTATGTTTGTAGAAACTTTAATATTATTAATTACTATTTCTTATTTAACTTCATATTCATATTAATTTTATTATTAAATATTAGGATTTCTATGAATAAATTAAATTATATTTTATTTTATCTTCGCGCCTCTATTAATTCCCAACAAAAAATTTAAGAAAAAGCTTAATAGATTATTATGGAAAACAGTAATTAGGGGTGCTACTGTCTAATATATATATATATATATATATTTATATTATATACAATTAAAAGTTGGGAAGGATCAGAGATATTTTCCATGTTGCCCTGCTTCTTTTTATGGTCATCGGCCGGTTTCAAGCGTTCGCCCATCATAAGGATGCTTTTGAAAAACCAAATAGATTTTAGATCCAGTTTTAAATCTGCTAGTTTTTAAGTTTGTTGATACGAATCATAACTGCCTTTAAATTCTACATTAGTGAATAATGTATGCAAATCGAGAAAATAAAATGTTAATGCGTAATGTAAGTTACATTAAGGTTGGTTAACACACGTATATAATTTTTTTAGTGATATATCTACAAAAGTCTTACTTTTAGTTAGTTTAGACTTGTTATATTTAGGCATGTAAAGAACCCATATTTAAGTATACATGCGTGCGTGGATTATGAAAGGTGAAATGCGGAATGTGTTTGTGTTATCAAAACAACCTGCTTATATAAATTGATTGTTTAACAAAATATTATTTATTTATCTATACTATCTTACGATCATTCAGCTCGTATTTTATCATTTCTTGTCAGTAACTCACAGCAGCTCACGACTGACAGTGTTAATTCGCGCTCTTTTAAATAAATAAATATAATAGTATGGATAATTAATTATAAAGTAAATCTTTTTCAAAAAACGCAGTTTACCCCCACGTGTTGGATGTTTCCATTTTTAAAGGATACAATATGCCCCTTTTAAAGCCCGAAACATGAACCATGTGTTTTTTCCCACTCAGGTACCATACCCTCGTAACCTAGTTAGGTCCTAACAAAAACATTTAAAGACCACTGTATCAACTAATTTGCTCTGTGCAAATTTATGTTACCACACTGTTTAACAAAAACAGTGATGGGCGAACGCCCGAAACCGGTCGGTGACCAGAACGAGATGCAGGCTATCACAGAAGATATCTTTGATGCTTCCCAGCTCTGCGGAACCAACCACAACAAAAGTTGGGAAGGTTGCTTGTTTACTTAATATTTTGGCACGCTGTTAGCGTTATCCCTGCTTGGTTTACTTTATTACTTCCTCTATGCTAGAGGAAATCTTGTCAAATTTTTGATATCATGTTTAACCAAAAATACACGTTTTGAGCTCCTCTGAGTTCAACTATTAGAAAATAGTCTATCAGAGTATGTGTGTGTGTGTGTGTGTGTGTGGTATGTGTGTGTATATGTATGTGTACAGCACATCTCAAAAACGAAAAAGCGCAGATAGTTCAAACTTGAATTCCGTTTGGGTATCATCATTGCATCCGACAGGAAGTTATCTGTCAAGATCCCACAACCGGAAGTACTACTTTACTGAATGGATTTTTCAATTTTTGCGATTTTCTTGAAAAGTACCTCAACGATTTTCTTTAAAGTTGGCTTTTCTCAAAAAAGTCATTTTATTAAATTTAGACTCTCCCATTGATATTAAATAGAAGACAAATAAACATTAAGTACAAAATCTGGTGTGAAACACTCACACAACTTTCTCTTGCCTCAGTTTTCAAAATTGTAATTGACAAATTTAATAGTTTGTGTACCAAATTTGATGAAAAAAAATGAATGAATGAAAACTGAAATATGTTCAGTAAAAAAAAAAAGCACACACTTCCGGTTTACTAAATTTCTTAAAACTCGGAATTTTGGCCACCTATTTATTTCTAATCGTTTTGTTTGGATGGTAGAGTTGTATAATCAACTATGATAGCACTTTAGAGAAAAACATAACCTCACCATTCCCCCAAAAGCCCCCTTAAATGTCTTCATCAAAAGAAATGTTTCAAATAAAAGTTATAGCTGTTTATTTGTGTAGTTCACATTACTAGTATAAAGAAAATCGTTGGATCCGTTTTCGAGAAAATACCGGAAAACTG
>JAAEAF010007197.1:0-42584 GCA_011037195.1 Triatoma infestans
TAATAATCCTGTAAAGTGTTTATTACTTATCTAGTTTATTTTGAATTTTCTTTGATTGGATTTTATGTATACCACAACTTGTCATAGCCTAAACTACTCAGTTATATCGCATTTTAATAAGAATATTTGGTTCCTTCTAAAGACGAAGAAAAAGCAATAGGGTTCCAGGCCGAGGTAATTTCACAACAGAACTGAAGTGCAGGAACGATCATGCAATAAATTTGAACCCAACAGACCGGTAACTTCATGATTGTTCGAGCCTACAAAGCTCTCGTGAAGTAACGAATAGCAATTCATATACCTTGTGAATTATAGTTATGAATTCTCACGTTCGATTATTATTTTCTCACAAATTAGTAGTTGTTGTACTGGTATTTTAAGTTTGCTTAGGATTAAACAAAGTGATTCCCCTTTCCTTCCATTTTCTAATTAGGATTAATAACATAAATAAGAAACCTTAATTTATAATACCAAATCCTTCCCTGGCATATCCTTGCATTTTGGGTATTTTCTCCATTTATCCCTTCCTACAGTGTGGAACTCCAGAAAGCGAACCTGGAAGGCTCTTCAGGTGGAACATCAGGTGGTGGAGCCGGTGGTAATGGAGGTGGTGCGGGAAGTGGTGGTACTGGTCCATCACCGGTGGCCAGTGCTTTACCATTGGCTCAGTTGTTGACCAAACCTGGTGCACTGAACGCACTTACCTCACTTACCGCATTATCCGGCTTGACCGATCTTCTTGGTGGACTAGCTGGCGCACCTGGTGCTCCAATACAGACAACTGGTGTACATCGCAGCAAACCATTTACACCACGACTACGATCACCTGGTGGCCCAACTTCAGACAACAAGGTCAAAGCTGAGAGAAACAAGTTTGCTCCATATTAGGATGGCTTTAATTAGCCATATTTTGTTTTCATTTCTTTTTTTTATATATATATAAATATATTTCTTAGCAACGATGTATAAATTATTGTAAATTTAACTTTTCTTTTCAAAAACGAAAATAAAATAAATTCCATCAGTTCTTCTTATTGTTATAAATATTTTTAATGGGAGAGTAGTCCATTTTTTAGCTGTGAGCAAGGTATTTACATTTCTTAGAAGACATATAAATAATATTATCTAATTAGAATAATAATAATAATAATAATAATTTAACGGTATTATTTATTTAAGTCAATAAAGGAAAAGAATATGTTCCAGAATTAGTTCATGTAGAATTCACATTTGTTTAGTAATTGATTTATGAAATTTTAATTCAAATGTACAAATAAGAATTCCAAATAATATTCTTGTAAGTTATTTTCGTTTTCTTTAATTTTTGATAATAGTATCGATTTTATTAGATTCGTTCCCAACTAATGAATTAGTCTACCATAATTTTTAACTTTACTTTCAAATGAATTTGTTATCTACATTCAAAACAAGTTTCACATCGTTAGTTTATAGAAGGTTTTGCTTCTAGAATTCTAAAAAAAAAAAAACATATATGAAAATATAAAGGGTGGATTAATTTAGACAATTCACTTTTCGTCCTACTTCTATACTATTATTTTATCAAAACAACGCCATCTATATAAATGATGCAATTTGGAAGGTGAACCTGATAGATTTAATAACGTTCCCATTATTTATTCCTACAAAGGCTTGCTGGTGAACTATTTTTAATATAGGAAGTCAATTGAATTTTAGAATATGATTATTAGTAAGCCCGTGTTTATTACATATACAAGAGCTGGTAATTTAGGCTTATGACTCTCCTAGCAGTCCTAACATTGCTGCTTGCCTATAGCAAGCACTATATATCATATACCTCTTATGATCATATGTAAATCCTAGAGGCTTCAGAAGGTAATCATGACCCCACACCGCAGATGAAAGAATTCATAAACTTTCTTTTTCTCAGAACGTCACGAATGCACTCTAATCTTTAATTTGCTGAGACAGTTAGATATTTCTTGATGATATATATATAAATATATATGTATATTTTCAAGGCCTTAACAACTTTTATAATTTTTTTTTTTTTAACCTTAGCATCCTTTGAGCAAGTCTGATTTGGTACTTTCTGAGAATCCGGTTCTCTTCTTTTAGAGAATATTTTGAGGTAGAAAGCTGACCCGACACCACTTTTCCAGTCTCATACATAAAGCCATATTCAATTAACTGGGCTTCCTTAAGCACTACTTTCCCAGGTAATCATAGCAATGAGCCGAATACAAGCCGCAAACTGATGTTTACAGAATTTATAAAAGGACAAGTCCATTGATTACCATCTAAAAGCTTCCTCTCTTTGTTTTCCCTCGGTCATATCATTGCTAAAGCATGGCTGTAACATTCGCTTGGATCACTAGCGTCTTAGTGAGTGAAAGGCCACGAAGCACTTACTGTAAGGAGAAACTGCCATTTGCAAACCATATGGCAGCGACTTGTGAATTATCTATAACAACTATCTTGGCCACGAAGCACTTACTGTAAGGAGAAACTGCCATTTGCAAACCATATGGCAGCGACTTGTGAATTATCTATAACAACTATCTTGGCATCCATTCTAGGCTGCATTTTGCCAAATGGCAAATCTTCTGTCTTGCTTTTTTTGATCTTTTATGAATTTCTATAAGTTTTATTAAGGAAGATTTTAGTAGGTAAGATATTATTTCGACCGTTAGAAGAATTATCAGGAAATATCTTGCTTTTATTATGAAATCCGTTCCATTCATTATTAAAACTTATTACTTCTTTAATCATCATGCTTGGACTTGATTACTTTTGTTTTACGGGCCATCATTTGAGTTCATGAAATCACTAATACCATATCCCAGTCTGGATGACAAGCTGTGGACAAAATCTTTAGCTTTGATATTCATTCTTCCAGATCTTTTAAACTTATGAATATATTATCTTTGAGTATTATTAGAAAATATGGTTTATTCCTCCACATGATTTTTCACAACCCTGTGGATTTGTGCACCTTATGTGGATGTGTGCACCTTTTATAAGCACATTCATATAGTATTTTATCTTAAAAACTTCAGTGAAACATTAAAAATTTAAATTTATTAAAATTTAAATAACTATTCATTTTTTTCTTTTTTTTGTAATTTTGTTTTACTAAAGTTAATTTTAAAAATTAAGGTTAATTATTTCAAAGTTGGGAAATTTTACAATAATTATATATTTTTTGCTCATTAATTTATTATTATTTTTATTTGTTTACTATTAAAATAATAATAATATTTATCTTGAATTTAGTCTTAAAAAGTAGTAGCATTTTCTGTTGTTAAAAACTGTTTTCTTTCTTTTCTTTTTCTTTAAAAAAAAAAGAAATAAGTAAATACAAAGTCTAAAGAATATATAGACATTTTTTTTTAATGATTTTACTATATATTTTTTTTTTTTTGTCTTTGTTCTTTATAAGCAATGTTTTTTAAGATATACAAAAATTAATATACATATGTATAATTAATTATTTAAACATAAGTTTGTCATGCATTACGTGTGTTATTGATCTTTATTCACAAAATATATATATAGAATATATTTGGAATGTCAATATCATTTATGGAGTGGTTTGTATGTAATTATTATTCTATAGAATTACAGACTTCATTTATTTTAAATGACTCTTAATTTGTTTTATTTTTATTGATTTCCATTTCCTAAAAATCTCCTTTGATTGAAAGAAATTTTTTGACACTTTTTATCTTAAAGTAATAATTATTTAAGTTAATTTTTTTTTTAATAAAAACTTACATTATTTTGATATTTCAATGTTTTTTTTTTTTTTTTTTACTTCTAAGCACCATATTTTATTTAACAAAAACAGGTAATAAACCTTTTAATTCCCTATAATTCCTTTATATAATTTCTAATTTCTATTTTTAAGGTATTTACATATTTTAAAAAAAAAATTTGGTTACAAAGTTTTCCCATAAAGTTGTTGCTTACAAAAAAAAAAAAAAAAAAAAGTAATCAATCAATAAAAATAATCCTAACCACACCTGGTGAACCAGTGCAGACCTAAAAAAAAAAAATATTTATACCACAAAAATACCTGAGTATACCACAAGAAAGTCACAAGAATCTTCCCAAGTTCCACCTTCTTGATCTCACACTCGCTGGAATGATTCCTTTCAACAATCCCAGCCATGGTTCCAAGAAGCTGTTCCATCATCTTCCGGTAAGCGACACATTTACCATTTCCACAAACTCACTCTCAAATTAAAAGAAAGAAAGAAAGATATTAACAAATGAATCCTTTTTATTTTTTATATTTATATATATATATTTTAAAGTATGCACACTCTTTAAAATTTCATTTATTTATTTATAATTTCCTTTTTTTTTTTTGCTTGTGAATTTTCACTCTTCATATGTTACAATTTTGTGTTTTTCTCTTAACAGTTTTGGGCATTCCCTCACTCGATTTTCATTGTATTGAATATTTTTTTTTTATATATATATAAACATCGTGAGTATATCTGTTGATGTTGAATAATTATTCATTAACAAGCAAAATATGAGATGCGATAAACTTCCATTCCGTACTCCTCACTTGGCAAGCTCAAGAAGTCATCTGGAAATATGAACTCATCAAGTTCATCCAATATCCCACTAAAATCCCAGGCATTTGATGTTTGCCCGGCTTGTCTATCCTCCTCAGTTCACCTATCACTAAAGCAGGATTTGGCTTAATACTTAGGAACCCAATTTCCTTTTTTTTTCCTTTTCTTTATAAATCTCAGAATTTTCATAACAATTTTTGCATTCACCGTTCTTCAATCAGATTACAAGGCGATCAACTTGAGAAAACATTTAAAACTTACAAATACTGGTCATCATTGCGGGGATAATGCCATTTTTTTTCTATTATTGAAAACTCAAATGAGACAATATAGTAAAATTATGTAGCACATTGGGGTGTAGGGCTAATCATATTTTTTTTTTACAATTTTTACACTCATTCAAAATACTTACTTTTTCTTCAAATCACTTTTAAGCCTTATTGATGATGAAGAATTCCTCTCTCGCTAATAAGGGGGAAAAGCCTGAAACTTATTTTGGTTTTTTTTTCCGGAACGAGAAAAAACTAAATTGCAATTATTTGTCAAGTTTAAGATAAATTCATAATGTCTTTTTATAATCTTTATCGCTTTTTCTTTCATTTCTCATTTCCATCCTACTTTTCAACTTTATTTTATTTATTAAGTGTGTGCATATTTATTAACCTTTTTCTGATATACCTATAAAATTATAGTCCTTTTTTTTTTTTATACTCTTTTAAAATAGGTTTTACTTTATATGTATCATTATATATGGTATTGCAATGTTTTTATTTGATTTTTTATTATATGTAATTAACGATTTATATTACAGATTGATAGAGAAGTTGTAAGTTTTGTTTTTATGTATGTTTTCTGTCAGCAGAAAAGAAAAATTATTATTTGAAGATGTGCAAATAAAAAAAAAAAAAAAAATTAGAAACCATTTCATTTTTCAACTTTCTCTTATCCCAAATAAATGAAAATATCTAGCAAGATTTCAGATTTTCGAAATTTGTATAATTTTGAAAAATAATTCAATTTTGTTTAGATATCACAAATTTTGAACGTTTTTCGCCTTGAAAAATCTGTCAATTTTTTTTTCGATTTTTCAAAAACAGGTTTTTAAGGAAGTTTCTGAATGATACTTTTTTACTTTTTTTTTTTTTTTTTTTTTTTAAATATATAAAATTGTTATCTAAATATATCTGCCACTTTGTTGTACAAAGTTTGTTCAAATAATTACCAGAATCTTAATGTACGCGTCAACTATGTAGGTATAGTACTTTTTTCAGTAGAACTTAAGGGATAACCTCTGGTTTTCAGATATATTATTCCGTTGCCTTGCTTTCTGTTAATGTAACTAAATATTATTATACTGTTTGCTTTCACATAAAGCACAATAAATATCAGAGAAGAGCTGTCGTGACAAATAATGATCCAACGTCACAGTTGTTCGCCACTCTTTAAGACATTCATCATAATTGATACACTGCTGTCAAAAGAAAAACATATATGTAATTTTTCTGAATATTTCATATAACTTTGTAACAACTAGATGTATCGCAGTTTGTTGGCAAGAGCCACTAAACACAACTCCAATATCAAGACATCGAAGTTAGTTGGCTAATTTTTTTCATGTACTTGATATGGGTCCACAATGATTTAAATATCCTTTTAGTCGGCAGCCAGTGGGGGTTTGTGATATAACATAATGAATTAATTATAATTGTAGCAAGCACGAGTTTACATTTCACACATATAAAGCCTTTTCTTGTGTTTCTGAGCCCGGTTATTTAGCGAATGTAAGCTTGCGACTCCTAAAAGTTAAAAAAAAAAAACAAAAAAAAACACACTTATTCTGGCATCATTAATTATTCGAGAATTTATCTGGTACGATGAAAATAATGAAAAAACTTAATGAAGAAAAGATTTTATACCCTTTTAGTTTTTGCCCTTGCAGATGTAAACGCGACCATTAATAAATAAAAGGAGTACGGATCCCCCCCCCCATTCAAATATGACAGTTTGTTTTCATTTAAGTTTATAGAACTATAGGTAGAATCATATTTGTCCATTTTATCGTGTTTCTCATTAGTTAGTGCAAGAGGAGCACTGGAATGTTTCACAAGATATTTTGGCTTGGTGTATTTCTAGGCTAAGCTAGCACCCCTCATTATTACTGCGTGTGAATAGCCAGAAAAATGACTTTTAAAATGTTTTGCATGTTCCAGTTGAAATGTAAAATTACGAATATATTTGTCAGAGATAACATAACCACGTTGACGGCTTTTCTAAACAGTTTCTTACCACCGGAGAAGTCTTGAAAAACAGGAAGGTTACACCTTACTAAATTGCACAAAACACATTACTAACTGCGAGAACTTTTTCAAAAGACCTTTTATAAAAAGTAATATATGCGAATGAACAAAATTTGTACAGTTGTGGAGGTTTGTGAGATAGATAAAGGAAACAATTCTATATAGTGTTTCACATAATTCTTCTTGTTTCTTTTTTTTCTAATTCCAAAACATTATACTTAATAAAAATTAATTATTTAAATAATAAATTTAATATAAATAATATTAAAATATATTTATTATTATTTTCTAGGATATCTATGGAGACAGCTGGAATGCCAATGCAAGGATATCATTACATCACACCAAATCATATTGTGAAATTACCAACACCTATACATTAATTTTTCAAAGTAGATTTTTCTTCGTACTTGCAAAAATAATTAGAATTTAAAAGAAAATAAAATGAAATCTACCAAAAAAAGGAAAAAAAAAAATAAATAAATAAATATTGCAAGAATAATAAAACAAAACCAAAAACTAGGAAATTCACATTTATCTCCATGGACTTCAACCTTGAAAAATTCTACAGAATTTGTTTTGAAACGTATTCTTTTTTTTAATGGGCCACTCCGACAATTTTTGTTTTTGTTTTGTTTATGATCATGCTTCAAAAGTAAGATCACAAAAGCTTTTTGGTATGGTCTCATATTTTTATATATATATATTTTTTTATTTTAAATTTTCTCTCTGTTTTAAAAAATATTAATTTTTATAGTTAAATTTAATTTCTTTTTTAAATTATCAATTATTGAACATTTTATTGTTGTTTATTTATTATTTAAATAATGTTATTATTATTTTTTTTTTTTTTATTAATTTATTTATTTTCTCTTATTTAAGTAATGTTGTTTAACGATTCTTTATACAATCATTTTTTTTTTATGTTCATGTGTGTAACGAAACGCATGAATCTCCTCACAATGTGTGTTCGATAAATCGATAAAATTTAATTTTCATATTTTTTTTTTTGGCTTCATCTTGTATGTGTGTAGAAAAGGAAAACTCCGTTATACAATTATAAAATGATCGCGAAAAATACAAAAAACAAATAATATATGAAATACTTATTCCATCATTCAAGATACTCGATATTGTTTGTTGGGAAGATGATAATCTATTATTATAGATTATTTATTTATTTATTTATTTATTTATTTATTGCAAAATACAAAAGTTTTTTGTTTTAATGAATTTAGTAAATTACATTATAATTTTTTTTTTTTTTTTTGCTAAATAAATAATTCGTATGACCATAATAAGATATTTTATAGATAACTACATTTAGTCACGAGTATTCACTGGGAAAAAAAAGTGTTCTCTCTGTAAACAGAATTCATATAGCCCTCGGGATATAGTGACCGAAAACCTATCTCAGTTTCTGTTTAAAAAAAAAAAATATATATTGTAAAATTGGTCTCATGTCTTGAAATCTATATTAATTTGTGATTTGGGGGGGGGGATGTCAAAAAGGGACATTCTTTTGTTTTAAATAAATTCGAAAAAAATGAAAAATTTAAGCAGTTTAAGATGGTAAACACGCGTCCCCCCTGTTTTTTTCCCCCCATATTTTGTTTTTTTTAGTTGATCGAATTATACATTTTGAACCATTTTTTTTTTTTTACTCTGGAAGAGGCAGTAAACAGAGCAAATTTGGTAGGAATATAATTAGGGCTACTTCAAAAAAAAAAAAAAAAAAAAAAACCTTGTCTAATCCAGGGCGCATTCATATCTTATCGATATAGGAGGCTAGCAAAACAAAATATACTAGTATGCCATCATAAAATGCATTTTTAGTTGGTGCTAGAACCAAACATTCGGGCTAAGTTGATAAAAAAAAAAAATCCAGCTTACACTGATTTTTAAAATGGGTCGTCGGAATGATGAATTGTCACACAATAAAAAAAAAAAAAAAATCGAATTGAACACAACTTTTATTGTTTTTTGTTCATTGACAAAAGTAAATCATTTATAATTTTTTTTTTTTTTTTAACACAAATTAAAATATGGTTTCATTCATTATATCCCAAAGGCTAACAAATATTTTGAAACAGATATTGTAAACAAAAATATATTATTTTGTCCGAATAATTATGTGCCAATTTTGCACAATATGTGTGCTTTTAATACCACCAAAAAATAATAATAATAATAATAAATAATACTGCTTACATTTTATGCAGAACTAGTAAAAATAAATAAAATCCAGGTCAATATTTTTTTTTTGTAAAATGATCTTAATGCGAGAGATATATATTATAATAGATTTACCGCGATATATTAAATTTAATTTAAATAAAAAGCCTTAAAAATACCTTAAAAATATATTTTTTTTTTTTTTTGGTGCATATTCGTGATTAAAAATACAAATTAGTGCAATATTTTTTATTCAAATTTTTGTATTGTCTTTTTCGCAAAAAAAAAAAAAAAAAGTAGCATAAAGTTCTGTTATTAGTTTTGTAATTAAACTTATTATTTTTTATTAAATTTTGAAAAAAAAAACCATAATTAAAAAAAAGAAAAAAGATTGTATTCGTATTTCTTGCCTGCCTTAAGAGGTTTAGTCATAGTAATTTATAATATATGTGTATATTGTAGTAATTCAGGTTATTATTTATTTATTTATTTATTTATTTAAAAAAAGTATCGATTTATTTTGTAGGAAGATTTTTTTTTTTTATTGTTAAACAAGAAAAAAAAAAAAAAATTTAGTTCGTAATGATAAAAATGAAAGTAATTTGGAGTGTAAATAAAGGGGAACATGGACATAGCGATGGAACAAAAAATAATAATAATAAACGCAATAAAATCAATTGAAAATAAAAACAAAGTAACAGATCGGTTGTATTGTAATATTAAAAATTACTTCATAGGATTTATTTATGCTATTTTCTTAATTTTTTTTATTCTAAAGAAGAAAAACGTCTTGCCTTTTAGATTTTAATAATCGGTGTGTAATTTATTGAAAAAAAAAAAAAAAAACAGTATAAATGGATGAGTGATGATGATGCCTCCTCCATTTTTGAAACACACATATTTTTTTTAATTGTTTTTTCTTTCTTCTTCATTATTTTTATTTATTTATTAATTTTTTAATGGCTATACCTTTTTTTTTTTATTTATCTTATGAAATACAAGAAGCTCTATTTAATACCTTAAAAGCAAAAAAAGAAAAAAAAACCTCCTATAAACACAAGTTCAAAGAAATCTTTAAGGGACTATATAAATAATAATAAAAAAAATTATTATTATTATTATAAATATAATGAAATAATTATAACTTTCATTTTTTTCAAATTGGAAGTTTAAAAATAATAAAAATAAAATAAAAAATAAAAAACTTTAGTCGTTGTAAATTTTGCACTAGAATATTAAATTTTTCAGTGTTCTATATTCTCAAGAATAGTATTTTTAATAAATAATAATAATAATATTTAATATTCTTAATTTTTTATTTTATCTTTTTAATAACTTTTATTTTTATATTTTTTATTTTGTCAAAGAGTGTTTTATTAGCTTGGTATATTATGGTAGGTGTTAATTGGATTTTAAATATAGTGCCAAGAATTATGACAACATTAAGCTTTTTGGGTCCATATTTACATATTATAAAAAGAAAACAAAAAAAAAAAATGAAAGAATAATAAAATAATAAGCTTTATGTTTTATATATAAAAAAAAAATAAATAATATAATAAAAATATTTCAGTAGTTATAGATTTTCAGCGCAATCATACCATTTAGCGTGATAACAATGCCATGAAAAAACAATGCGGGAGTCTATAGCTTTCAACAAAAAAAAAAAAAAAATTTTTAATTTTTTTTTTAATATTTTATTTATTACGTTTTTTTATTTTTATTTTACAGTTGTGTTGTTACAGTTGTATTCCAATCAAACGTTTTGCAGAATAAATTTCCATGGTGTCTTTTTAGTTTGGGTGGTAGTCGAGGCCTCTTCATGAAGAAAGTAATGGGGCCTGACCCCCCATTCCTGCTGCATGACATCAGTTTCATTCAAATTATTTATAAACGGATGAGCACAGGGGAATCCCATCCCAAGTTCGACTAGAATGCATACACTACTAGGGATATTTAAATCTTGGCCATTACTAAGTGTGTTAGGATCACCCCTTGTGTTGTTCCAGGGAGGGACAATGTAATTCTATTATAGAATTAAAAATTGGCAGATTTCTGGCAAGGATAGCGATATGGTCATTCTACCATTTATTATGAGAATATTTTTTATGTGTTATAATTTCAGCGTTTTTTTTTTTTTTTTTTAATATATATATTTTAAGCGCTGGAATTATGGCAAGACAGTGGGTATAAATTGATCAGTGTTTTTTTTTTTTTCTGGCCAATTTTATGCAACTCTCTGTTGTATAGATTTATTAAAATTGTGAACGCAGCTGCGTTGACGACATTAAATTTATGTCTTCATTACGCTGCTTTGTACTAGAATGTTCTTGGAAATAGGAGAAATTATCTTACTCTAGAGATAATCTTCTAGTCTGAATGACAACTAAAATGGAAATCTCTGGTTCACTCCGTGGAATACTTCACTTTTGACCCATGTGACAAGGCATCTCTTGTCACAGAACTCAAGCTACTTGCTGCCTATTATTTTGAGTGAAGTTGTACATGGAAATCTCTTCACTTGACCGATCCTCACTTCTGTTTGAAGTAAAGAAATACGCTATTCATTGTTCTTTTTCATTCTCATACTTAACTCATCAGTTCAGTGGACTTTTTTTTTGTAATTCCATTCTATTTAACTTTTTAAGCATTATGCTCCATTAATATATTTCATTTGCATCCAATTTTTTTCCACTTATATAATGGATCTCAAGGTTCCAAACTCTTAAGCTGAGTTTCAGGGGGAATCCACTGAATTGTTCTTTAGGTAGTACGATATATTCAATAAACACCTTTGGTTGGGATACACTGTAGTTTTTTTCATAGCAACGTTTATTTTATTTTTTATTTTTTTTTTTAATAAATTTACAAATACAAAGACCAAATATGGTAATAAACACAACATTCTATGTGTTATTTTAGAAAAATTTTGATATTATAAGCAAAAAAAAATAGGTTGTAAATAATGAAATAAGGCAGTAGAAATATTTCTTTACAATTTTTGCAAAAACAAATCGTTTGCGGTTGCTTATTTTAATTTAAACAGAATAAAAGTACTTTTTCGAAAATATATAGCGCTATTTTGAGTTAGTCTTCCATAATGTATATAGTTTTAATTTTAGCTTTTTATTTCAAAAAAAAAAAAAAAAAAATTTTGAATTATTTTTATTTCATTAATTTTTGATTTTGAACAACCAATAATGGATTTGGGAATTATTTAAAAAAAATAATAATAATAATAAAAAGTGCATAAAATGCCGTAAATTCTACTAGTAGCAAATTATGTAATAAGTTGTTGTGTTTTAAATAAATAGTAATAAAGAAAAGAAAAAAAAAAAAAATTAATATGTGCTTTGTTACATAAAAATTTTAAATCATAGTTCTAATATATTAATTTTTTTTTAATTTATTTTTTAATTAAATTTCACTTCTCAAAATTAAAATAAAAAAAAAAAAAACTCAATTATAAATCAAAAAAATTTAAAAAATGTGCCAAAATTAAAACTGTTTTCAGTATTTTAATGCCGCTGTGAAATGTTAAATTAAAAAGAATTATTAAAAACATTTGTTAGACTGTCGTGTTTGGTTTGGAAAAAATAAATTAATTAAATTCTGTGCCAATAAATTATGCTCATAAAAAAAATTTTAATTTTTTTTTTTTTTTAAAGTTTTAAGATAAAGTGGGAGAAAAATTAATCGAAAATTAATTTCTTTAAAAAGGTTTTTAATTGTATTGTTCTATTAATACAAAAAAAAAAGAAATAATAATAATTAATAAATAAATAAAAGCAGTATTTAGTTAAATTTACTTAATTATGAGTACTTAAAACATACTTTTTCTGTGATTTTTTTATTTATTTTATTTTATATAAAAAGTAAATACAATTATTTTTTTTTTTTTTAATTTAATGAGTGAATTTCTGAATCTTCAAATACATATCTTCTGTTAAACATATCAATTATTTATTAAAAAAAAAAAAAAAAAATCTTAATTAGTCAATATAATTAAATTGTTTAAACTAAAAAGTGAATTTTGTGTTTTATTAAAAAAAAAAAAAAAATGCAATAAATATGTACTACAAGAATTACATAAAAATATAACAAAATAAATCATAATTTAAAAAAATAAATAATAATTTTAATATTTTTCTAAAAAGTTTGAAATTTTTTTTTGTTTTTTTTGTTTTGTTTCATTTTCGTCAATTTTGTTTTAATTTTATTTTAATATTAAATTTTGTTTTTATTATCAATGTCCGAAGTATATAGTTTAGGGAACTGAAAGACTTCACTGTTTACTTTGAATGTTAGACAATCAATAGTAATATTTAAATAGTAGAGATATATTTAAATGGGGAAAAAATAAAAAAATATTAAAAAAAAAATGAAATTTGTGTTAAGAAGAATCCTTTAATTAAAAAAAAAAAAAAACTCTATATATATATGTATATTAAAAACAAAAATACTCCCCCTGCTGTTTAGGAAATCGTTTTCATTTAGTTCCTTATTTTTACTTCGTTACTCCTTAAGTTTTCTTATTATTTGAAATTTTCTAATTTTTTTTTTCAGTATTTGTCTGGAAATGATAAAACTAAAAAAATAAATAAATAAAAAAAGGCAAATCATAAATAATTTAATTAAGAGAAAACTCTTGAATTATTGCTTTAGAATCAGTGATTCCGAAACTTTGCAGAATGATACCCGTTCTTAGGATCAGAGGATTTGGTCTGACAGTAGAATATATTGTAATCATCAAATCATTTGTTTGGTTACTTTAAATTCTGTTTGACAAATGTTTGACTCACCGGGAACAAGATTATTTACTAGGGTTCATTGTCAAAAGTTTTAATTTACTAATAAATATAGGCTATGATTGCACAAGAGATACACGTGTGGGGAAGGTACCTCTTAAGCACTAGTTCAAGTTTCATTAATCAGAGAATAAAGATCGTAATGCCAGAGATTTTATATGTTTTTTGTTAAGGGAAAGTTTCGAGTCTCTTTTAAGGTGTCACATCGGTTAGGGGTCCCAAGAGTTTTTTTCGTACTGAATTCTTTAGCGGCATTTCTGAATGCCTCAATAAGTAAGGCCATCAGTACATGAGTACAGAAGTCTCAAGACATTGTTAGAAATCTGGGGTCTCAGAATGATTATACTGTATCCTGGATGACTATAAGCTTTTTGCTCTTGAATAGGATCCTCCACCATTCTCCTAAGTCTTATCAAAAAAGATACGACTGAAGATTGTAAACAGGTGGGATAACATTAGATTGGTGTCTAGGCTTTCTGACCTATCCTTCCACATTTAAAGTCCTACTCTATCATCTGATGAGGCATATTGATTTCAGATAGTAAGTCAACGGTATCCTTAATTACACGAAGGCGTGAGATGATGTTTCTTAGACTGCTTGAGAAATGAATGACATTATGAAATGTGACCTCATCAATGGCGTTTCAATCACTTGGGAGATTCTCCCAGTGGATTTCGCGAGGTGACAATCCTTCAAACAAGTAAATTAAAATCAGGAATTTATAATATCGCCGTCTTTGTTAATAGGTTTATACAATGAATTTTTTATGATGGACTAGGAAGGTTTGGATTCGATGGAATGATTTGATGTTGAACGGCAAAACTTTCATTAATATTGGCGCAATTGTTTTAAACGTCCGATGCCTGTACCTCGAGCAAAATTTGTGCCGTAGAAGTGTGTTCTTCAAAAGTGGTCAATACAGGGGCCAGTCCAATAATCGTAAAACGATATTGTCCAATCAAAGATCGGAGGAGGGGGGATATGACGCGGGCATTATTTTTTGCTTTTTCGGTGGATTTACTTTCATCCATATTTACGTTAACCACACTTTAGGGTAATCAATTAAGAGTCTGGATAACTTGGAAAGATTTTCCAATTGCGGATTTCTGCGGAAATAGTTTCGGAATCACTACTTTAGGTATTAGGAAAAAAAATAAAGTAATATCCATTCATATAGGAGGCTCCATTGTGGGTCTTTAATTTAAAAACTAAACAAAAAAATGCACTTTTTACTGACATTTTTGTTTATATTTTTTAAAAGAAGGTAAAAAGATAGGTTTAAAAAGCAACAAAAAAAAAAATTCAAGGATGATACAGATGTAATTTTTAAGGAATAAATAAATAAATATTTTTTAGTTGTATTTATAAATTTATTTATTGTTATATGTCAGTAGTTTTTTGTGATAAAGAAAATATTAAATATTATAAAATGAAATGATTGTACATAGTATCTTCTAGTTTGTGCTCTCCTCTTTAAAATATAAAATTAAAAAAAAAAAAAAATATTTAGTTTTTTAAAATCTAAGTAAAAAAAACTATTTGATGTTTTTTGGTAATTTAAAAGTAAAAAAACAAAACAAAACATAATCCCTCAAATTGATCCATATCCATTCAACCATATCTGTACAGTTAACAAAAAAAATACTTCCTCTTACTAGGAGTAAGAGAAAGTAAAAAGCAATTTTTGTCTGGGTGTTTCTTATAGTTAGTTCTTTAAAGTACTTTAAAAAAAAAAAAACACTATATTTTATTTATATCAAAGAATAACATTAAAATAAATATCATATCTTGGGCATTAATTAAAATATATTTTAATTTTGTAAAATATAAAATTTTTAAAAAAATAATTAATTGTAGCTGTTTTCACACAAAAATATTCCACAAAGTTATACATTTAAAAAAAAAAAAAAAAAAAAAAATACACAAAACACACACACATATTTAATACAATATTATTATTATTATATTAACTTATAAATATATTGTTACATGTTTTTTTTTAATTACAATTCAAGAAAGAAAAAAATGATGTGTTATTAGTAAATTATATACACAATTTATTATAAATTTTTACTTTTATTCACATTATTTTTTTTTTTTCTTTAATTTTTACAATTAAAAATAATTTTAAACTGTGGAAAGTTATTTGTTATTTTATGTTATTAGTAAAAATAATGATCACTGCTTATAAAAAAAAAAAGTAGTAAAAACTGGCGTGACAAGTTATTAAGACTGCTTTATTGTTTTTTTTTTTATTATTTATTTATTTATTTATTTTAATTTAATTTCTGTAAATAATGGTATTTTTGTTGCTCATGTTTTATTTATTTTTATCTATATTATATGCACTGAAACACATACAGAATATTTTGTCACTTATAAATACATAATTAATGACAAATTTTCGTTTATATTATAATATTTTAAATTGTTATCAGAAATAATAATAATAAGAAGAAGAATATAATAAATTTGAGAATTATTTATAAAAAAAAAAAAAAAAAATCCATTAAAGAAAAAGAAAATAAAAAAATAAAAATTTGTAATATTCCTCTCCTAGAAAAAAAAAAAAAAAAAATCTCGTGTAATTTGTAGATAATTATAGTTGTGCATTATTGGATCTAGCTCTCATTATAAAAGAAACAGCTTACAAAAAAATAAAAATGAAGCAAAAAAAGAAAGAAAAAAAAAATAGATATTTATAGACGTAAAATAAAAAAATTAATAAATAAAAAAAAAAAAAAAAACAAAAATAAGACAAATTATCTCTTAGTAATGTTATACTTTTATACAATCTGGATGTGTACAACCTTAATATAAACATATATATATTTTGTAAGTTTGTCTATCTTATCAATTTTTAAATCATATCACCCCCTCCCCTTAGCCCAAATGTTGATTTGTTGAATAGGACATGCGATAGACCAAAAAAAAAAAGAAATAAAAGAATTCAAGAGAAATTTAAAAAAAAACAACAAAAAAAACAACTATCAATCTCACCCCAATTAAAACAAAAATTAAAAATGAAATATTTACAATTCGCTGCTTTGTATTTTATGTTTTTAATTTCCCCGTGAGTTTACAAAAAAAAAGAAAATGCAGATAGTTCTTTTAAACTTATAGGGAAAGGATATAGATAGTTCAAAATCAAATATAATAAAGATTTTTGATTATATAATTATTTTATGAAATACAGAACTGGTTCTTCATGTTATAAATTAAAAATTTATATATATTTTAGAGTAAAAAGCATGTTCTGTAAATGCATACTTACTAAATACTAGTAAATATTTTTTCAATACCTACTTTACAAAAAAAAAAAAAAGGTGCTTTAATATACCAAATAGATCCTTTCGCAACTATATTTAATTTAAGTTGATTAATATATTTAATCTGCTTCATAAATTTATGAATATCAAGAAATGTTTTAAACTCCAAAACTAATACAATTTTATAGAATGACAACTAAAAGTAAATTTTAATACAAAATAAGCCTCTGTTACAGTCAGTTATCAAACTTTTAAAAATGGAAAAAAAAAAAAACAAAAAAAAAACTATATTGAAACTGAACTTTTTGATTAATAATAATAATTTTGATAAAAATAAAAAAAAATTAAATTGAAAACAATTATTTTCGGTCAATTTAATGTTAATAAATATGGTGTAGCATATCAAAATTTTTGTAGATTGAATGAGTGTTGGTGGTATTTCTGTAAAGATGGTTGCCCATTATATAGTAGATTCATAAGATTTCAGTAGCTATATATTTTTTTTTTTTTTTTTGCTGAATCAGAAAATGTTAGGGTAACTGTTGGTTGAGGTTTATATTTCACTAAAGAAATTTAGTGCCGGGTGTGTATAAAAAAGTACTTATTACTGCACTTACCGAATTGACGCTGATACTGTAACAAGACAAAACTAGAAAAAAAAAAAAGATTAATTTCAATCTTGCACTAGAAATAAATTTCAATGTGTTTATATTCACATTTTGTAAATACAATACACAATATGAATATATATCTTATACTTTGTCCTCTGAGTTTGAGAACTATCTGTCCATAATTTTATTTCGGCGTTATGTTATCCTTAAAATAGTGCTTGCTTTTGTTTTTTTTTAATTTTTTAAAATTTTCAATTATATGTATTCATACTATAAAATAACATGAATTAATATATGTAAACATAACTAAACCCTGTTAGTTAAAACAATTTAATGAAAAAAAACAAAAAAAAAATTGAATAAATATTGTTTCTATACTTAAAATAGAATACGAGAGCTTGAATATAATTCATTTTTATTTATTTAGTTATTTTATTAAACTGTAGATAATTGTCTCTTTTTTTTTTTATATTAATTTTTATTGCTTACTAATTTTCTTTTTATTATTAGTGCATACATATAAATTGTATTCCACGACTCAATATTAATTAATGCATTTATGGCCAAGTGAGTAAAAGTTATGAAAAAAAAAAACATATTTTATTAACAATGTTTTCAGTTTTCTATTTTGATTTAATTTTTAATAAAAATTAAATAAATAAAAAAAAATCAAAAATTTAGCATTTCACTGCTGTAATTATTTTAAATACTTTTTTATAGCATAAAAGAGATTTTAATAAAGAAGAGCGCATTTAGAGCTCATAATCTTAGTAAAAGAAGAATCAATAAAATTTAAATAAAAATATAGATAGCCTTAAAGCCTTCATAAACAGGGTCAAATCGCATACAAAAGTAGGTGTGATTTTTTAATAACTAACTTTTTATAACCATGTCTTTCAATTAAAAAAAAAAAAAATAATTAAAAATAATTAAAAAAAAAAAAACTTAAATAAGAAATTTACAAAGCAGAAAAAAAAAAATTTAATTAGCTTTATTAGTAAATCTTTAAATATTTTTATTTCTAATTTGCCAATAAACTAGGTTGATTTGATTTTTTTTATATTACGTTTATGTTTTTAAAAAGCCAAATACAAAGCGCTATGCAATAGTAAAAAAAAAAAAGAAAACATATATTTAAATTTGTGATAGTTTCTTAGGACTCGGGCTGTTTCTCGGGTCTTATGAAAAAGACATCAATGACAAAGAAACTGGGCATCTTGGTTAATCAGTTTTAAATGGATTTGCCTTCCCTATCCGGCTTTAACACTGGTTTATTAAAAATGACAATTTTGGTGTTTTCAGTGATTAGGGTTATCAAATCCATTTTCTAATAAACTTTATCAAGATTATCAATGCCTTTGTTATTTTTTAATATACGTTTTCAAATTTATAGTTACAGATTTTTTTTTTGTTTTGTTTTTTCTTTATCATTTTTTTTTTCTATATATTTAATTGAAATCACATTGGATGTACATGGTTTTATATATATATATGAAAAATCAAAGACATATATAAATATATAAGAGAAAAAAAAAAAAAAAAAGAAAAAAGAAAAAAAAAAAACAGTTGTAAGTCTAGTCAGTTTTATCAGATGTTAAAATATTTAAATAAAGGGGTATTTATGGGAGGGGATGAGACAATTATTTTTTAAATTATTAATAAAATGTTTAATAATAATAATAATGGAAAAAATTCACAATATTTGATGGTACTTTAAATATATTTATTTATTTTTTTTTTTAATTATGTTTATTTATTTTTTATAATTTTTTTTTTTAATTTAATTTATATTTTCAAAATAAATTTTAAAATAAATAATAAAATTAATATGCATATACAGCTTTATATAGAAAAGTGAAAAACACGCAAAAAAAAAAAAAAATTAGAATTTTTAGGTAAATTGGAATACACATTATTATTATTATTATTGTAATTTTGGAAAAAAATAAAAGATCAAAGTGCAAGATCAAACTTTTAGCTAGTCTTCAGAAATGTATTTTATTTATTTTTTTTTTTTTATGTTAGTTTATTTATTAAGTTTTAATAAGTAAATCTTGATGTTGTCAGTTACTTTAAGGAAATCATGTTTTTTTTTTGCATAAGTGAGTGGAGGAATAAATACATATGAAATTAGCATATCATAACTCTTTTATAATTTGAAATTATAAATCTGTAAGAAATAATATTTTGAATAAAAAAAAATTTTTAATTCTGCTAGTGATCCAATGTTTAAAGAACTAGTTGCTAGAGCTTGGATGGATTTAGGTTTTCAATAATTTGATTTATTTAGTTCACTAGGGCTCACCTTAAAAGGACTTCATTGGTTAATAAAAAGGAGATAATTTTTTCCCCCAAAAACGTTTTTAGGGGAAAACTCTTATTAATGTACCACTAAATAGTTGTAAGAAGAAAAACAAAAGCACCATCAATAATGTATTTTCACAAACCTTTAAGATTAGGTTGTTTTTTTTTTTTGCCGTTTTATTGCAAAAGAAGTTCCCGCTTTACAAAAATAAAATCTATAAATGCTACAAAAATTTGCATCATAAACTTGTTTAAACAGACTTGGTAAAAGTGTACCATGCAAATGTTTAAGCGCGTTGTCATTGAAAAGAATCCAAAAAAAAAAAACGTACCTATTTGTTGAAAATGTTAGCAATAATCGTGGAATTGTGGGTATTTATATTTTGTTATGCTTGCTTTAGGTTGCGCTCGAATCACTTTCAAGAAAATGCCTAGCTACACACTAATTGATTTTCTTGTTTAAGAAACAATTCTTTTTTTTTTTATTATTATTATCAAAATAAAATAAGACAATAAAATTCATACATATCGACTTAAGAAACTTTCTTTTCTTTTTTTTTTTTTTTTTTTATTAATTTAATAGTATTTATTAACTGACAACATCATGATATTTTTTACTTTGTAAAAAATTTTTATACAAAAATTTATTATAAATATATGTATAGTATTGCTACAAAAGTGAATTTGTTTGGCTTATACTTTGAATGAAATAATTAAAAAAAAGGTATATATATATTTCAGTACTATATATTTGTGGTAAAGCTTAATGTGTATAAGAAGTTATTTAGTAAACAAGAAAATATAAAAAACAAATTAAATGTAATTATGGGAGAAATTTACTTTCCAGACTGTGATAGTAATTAAAAAAATAAATAAATACTAATAAAATGACAAAAAAAAAAAAAATAATGAATCAGATTTTTTGAGATAAATGGGCATCTGTGATGTATGATCTTATAAATCTTTAAAAACAAATCCATTACATATCCCACTTATTCTATTTTCTAATAAAAGAAGTAAAATAAATAAAAAAAAAAAAAAATCTCATTTTTGAAGTGGAAATTATAAATTCCTCCCATATTTATAAAAAAATTTAATTTTTTTAGTCACAAAAAAATTAAAAAAAAAAAAAATTTATAAAAATATCTAATAATATAGCAGGCAATAATGTTATTTAATTAATTTTTATCTCACATTGAAAAAGACATAATTGTATTATTAATAAAATATTTGTTATATAGACGTTCTATTTATTTATTTTTCTTTCACCATATATACCGCATTGTTTACATGATTGTTCCCTTCCACAATATCGTTTTGGTATTACGACTGTTTTTTTTTTTTTTTTCAAGAATAATTATATTTATTTTAAGTTCCAAATTAACTACCAACTGGAAATATGAAAACTACTTCATTTACAGTTTTAAAACCAGTTTAATTTAGAACCTGTCGTTTTTATTATTAAAGATAATTTAATTGCAACTGAAGGAGTAGAATAGTTTCTTTAATCAAAATTAGCTGGGATTAGGAACCCTTAAATTATTGAAAAATTCGAAAACTATAAAAACAAAAAAATTGAAATTAATTTTTATTGACTACTGGAAAAAAAATATGGCCAATAATTATTGTGATAATCATTTTTTATAATGTAACGTTTTTCCCACTAAACTTCAATAAAGAAAACACCAATTTATTGTTATACACAATAAATTACAAAATACAGCACTTAGTAATAATTACTTCACAGTTTAAACTACTAAAGTTCGCTTTGTTCACTTTTATACACTTTTCACAAACTGGTGACTTCGTTTGTAACGGAAAAACTCTCTTAAACTCTCTGTGGTCCCTCTATTTATACCGGTAGAGAACCTTCCAGACTCTTCTGAATTCTTCTAGAAAGAACTATTCGCCAGCGCTTCCAGCGGCCACTAAGAGAACCTTAGGTACCTGCCTTCTCTCCTACATGGCACCACTGGCTGCGTTACAATACGATCTTTTCATAGTGTAATTGTTACAAATCTTTTTAACATTGAAAATGTTTTGTGGTAGTATGATTTGATAGAAAGTGTAAAGTCCGTCACACGGTTTGATGGATGGGATAGATGGGAGTGGGATGAGCGTACATTATTAAAATTAACGAATGGTTGTGAAAGGAACAATTAATTAAGAATGAGTGCCGAACGTTTACGGAGATAGTCGAACCAGTTACCATAACATTATTGTCAAAAATCGTATGGCGAGGTCCCGGATTCGAGTCCAGCGGTGCTACCCTTAGATTTTTTTCCTAGGAGCTCTACAGCTCACTGTCCGGAGATGGACAGTGTTGTCTGTAATGAGAGAACACTTTCCGGCGGAGACCGGCAGTGCACTGAGAAGGCTCTGGACTCCAGTGACCATAGATGTTGATTAAAAAAAAATCGTATGCTTTTTGTGAGGTTATCTTTTTTGGATAACTTGGATTTGGAGTCATCGATTTGGATGATAGTTCAAGGAGTGGGGTTGGAAAGAAAGTGAGTCATCGGTTTGGATTAAAAAGTGAGTGGATGGGGGAATGGGAAGAAAAATACGGTCATTGGATTGGGTGCTAAATTAAGGGGTGGGGGTGACAGAAAATAAAGGCATAGGTTGGGATGTTAGGTTTTAGGGGTAGGGGTAAAAGGGCGTGACTTAGGGGGTGGTCGAAATCGATGATGGGGCAAGTGGGCGTGGTCTAAGTGCTCATCGAGTTCGATGATTGACGGGAAAGTGGTGGAGGTAACTTGGCACGGCTTAAAGAGTTATGGAGGAGTGCGACAGGGTCTTAACAAAAGGGGTCCGGGTGTGAGGGGAAAGTTGCCCTTCAAAAAAGTGCGGTAGAACCGCCATTTTCCCGCTAGTACATTGTCTTCTTTTATTTCCACTAATTTTCCAGGATAAAGTAGAGTGTACCCTATCTTTTCTAATTCTTGTATTGGTTGGCACATTTCATCGAAACTTGCCAATTGGTACTTTAGTTCAGTTTACACTCCCTACTACAACCAAATAAATGACAAAATTACCAAGCAAGTGAACCGTAAATACAAAACACTAAACCAAAAACTCAACAACCTAGAAAATACACAGCACCCGCAATCTAAGAAACGCCGAAAAAATGGGAACATCCAACAAGTGGGGATGTGTAACTTAAAACTATGTTTTTGAAGGAGGTTTACTTTGACAATTAATTACCCATACTACCTTAAATTTTAATTATTTATTTATAGCAGAGCGAAAGAACTCTGTGTCAGCCGTGGGCTACTGTGGAATAGTTACTGACAAATACGAGCCGAATGATCGTAAGACAGTATAAAAAAATAAATATGTTGTGGTGGTTGGTTCCGCAGACCTGGAAAGCATCAGAGACATTTTCCGTGGTAGCCTGCTTCATTTTGTGGTCATCGACCGGTTTCGGGCGTTCGCCCATCTTCAGGATGCGTTTTTCAGACAGTGTGACAACACAGACTTGCAAATTCAGTTTACACACTAATTACTGATACTAATTAGAATCATTACTCTAAATACTAATTAGAGTCAGTTTATTAGACTAAAAAGCAGTGTGTAAACTGAATTTGCAAGTCTGTGTTGTCACACTGTCTGAAAAACGCATCCAGAAGTTGGGCGAACGCCCGAAACCGGTCGATGACCACAAAATGAAGCAGGCTACCACGGAAAATGTCTCTAATAAATATATTGTTGAACAATTAATCTATATAAGCAAGTTGTATGATAACGTATTCCATTGCACATTTTACCTTTCATTATTAACATACACAATTAGGGCACGCATTCACATAAACTGAAATATGTATTTAGCCTTAAATAAAACAAGTCTATACGAGCTTAAATTCAGACTTTTATTAATATATCATTGAAAAATTATATAAGTATGCTGTGCGACCTTAATGTAGCGTACACCCCACAATTAACATTTATTTTCTTGACATGCATACATTATTCACATATATATACAAACTTAAAAGCTGTTTGATTCGTATATACAAACTTAAAAACTAGCAGATTAGAAACTAAAATCTATTTGGTTTTACAACCCAAAAAACTATTTGGTTCAGGTGAGTTGTGTATTGTTTACTGCGGTTTTTTTGTTATTGTGAGAAGATGGTTTTGAATGTGGTTCATTCGGGAATTTTATCTGTTTGTTTTTAAGGTTTTGTGTCTTGTGTTTATATATTTCAAATTGTTCTAGTATGTCTAGTCGTCGTCCTATTCTGCTTGGATGTATTAATTTTATCGTGGTGGAGATGTCGTCGGGTTTGTGTTTAGGTGATTGTCATAACTTGAGTCAATTTTTTTATTTTACCTTTCTACATTGTGTTGCATCAAGAGCAATAAGGAATAATATTACATTTATTAAGAATTGTAACCGAAATGTAACCTTCAAATTAAACCGCGCATTAAAATAGATCTGGATTTCATGTTGTTTTTATAATGGTTTTATGATGTCTAGTAATGTTATTTCGGTTACAAAAAAGCGAAATAGAACTGCAATAAAAAATGCAAATGAAAATTATGAAGAGGAAATTGTTTCAACTAGACAACGAATGTCAAACGATGAGGAATATATTTCTCAAACAATTCAGGTGATTCATTAAAATCATATTTGCCAAGAAATTATCTCTTCCCAACTCAACTTTTCTTTCTTAACTTTAATTTAAGATCATTTTCATTGACATCATTATTTAAACTTGCATCATCTTATTCTGTGTTCTATCTCTGAGCGTATTACTGAATATTTTCTAGTGTGTTTCATTTAATTTCTTATAAAATGATCGATTCCAGCCGTTGAATACTAAAATAGTTGGGAATTGAATGGTTATGTCTTTTTCAAAGTTCCTGAACTTATTCGGTTAGGAATTTAAGAATAAAATAGATAAACTTCAAGAATAAAAAGTTAACATTCCCTTAAATTCCCTGCAATTTTGTACCAGTTATATTGGATCAAATCTTATCTTTTTTACAGAACTCTTTTAAGTTCGTGTAAAAATATTGTCTGATAAATTTCATTATTTTATTGTTTCCCTTTGCTAGTAACCCTACCATTGGGGAGTTTTTCTACATGCACCACTCTTTCGGTACTACACGTAATAAAGTTTAGTAGTATAAACTGTAACATAAATAAATATATACAGAGATTAACAAAAGAAAATTAAATAATTTCAGATGACAATAATGAATGCAGTTTAACACAGTAATAATAGCATGTGAGTAATGATTTGACAAACAATATGAAGAAATTAACAATGACAGTATACAGATAAGATGAAAAGTTTATAAATTATTTAATTGTATAAATTTGCTTCTTGGAATCGGCCAATTTTCCCATTCTAGCGTAATGTGCGGACTAGTTGGGCTCTACTTCTCTCCAGTAATGGACAGTCAAATATATGATATACATCCTGGATAATAGTGTCCTGACAAGGACAATAGGGTGCTAGGGCTAGGTGAAACCTATGAAGAAGATATTTCATATTGGGACCCTGCCCAGAGATCATTCGTGTTAAGGCATGAGTGATTGGCAGTCTTAAATTTTTTCTGCTTTGTAAATGTGGAAAAAATAGTTTTGTTTCTGCTCCATTAAGAGTATGCTGCCATTGTTGATCCCGTTTTGTTACACTATTACTTTTTTTTTTCCAAGCAAGATACGAATATTTCTGATTTAAGATACCGGGAATAAAGGGTATGTAGATCATTATCCTTAGCAGCCTCCTAGTAGGAGTTTCTAATGTTTATTAATAGTATCTCCCAATGTAGTCGTAAACTGATTTCCTATTTTAACTGTTGACAATATTGGCGGTTTCCTCAATTTTCCAGTTGAAGCTTTATAGACTATGTTGCAAGCCTCTGACCTTTCCACTATTTTCACATAAATGCTTCCAACTTTCAGTCTTTGCAGAATGTATCTTCTCTTGGTAAACTTTTTTCCTAGCCTCCCTTATTTCAATATTCATCGAACTCCTTTGATACTGCCTTCGTTTACTGTTAATTGACTTTCTCAAATCTGTAAGTTCTCGACTCCACCAACAAACTTTCTCATTCTTAGTAAATGTTTTTCCACTCGAATAAGGCATATAGACATTTTGCTAGTTGAAGTTATTATTTGTTCAAAGGACGCTAAGTCTCAGTAAGGTTTCTGGAGCTTTTAATGAATTCAATTAGACAGTTTTCTGTATTTTTTCCATTAAATGTCTTCAAATGAAATAGTTATCTTTTAAGTTTTATGGAAAAGTTCCCAGTTTGCTTCATTTATACGAAACTTTATAGGATAACTCTGTTTCCTTGAATCCACTGTTCCCAAAATGTGTTTCAAATCAAATGTAATATATGCATGATCTGATAAGTTTTCTTTGTCATTGATTATGCAGTTAACATTTAATGAAATAATTGACCCATTACCTATTGTCAATTACCAATGACTCTGGAGGATTCGAACGTACTCATCCTACAATCATCATTAATAAATAGAGATTTTTTGTCATTATAAATTCTTCTAATATTTTCTCCCTGACGTTAGTAATTTTGTCAAACCAGAATTTCGAGCGATAATTACTATCCAAACTTATTAACATTTTTCCTTTTTGTTTGTAAATTGTAAGATGCTCTCTACTTTGTTTATTTGTTCATTTATATGTATGTTTATATCAGAATAAGCCAATACAACAATATCTTTATTTTAAGAAATATTTCAGTTAGAACAAAATCTTCATTTGAATATTGTGTAATTAAGGTGCATCAATGTTCTCCCCTTTCAAAACCTTAAGGAGTGCTCCATGTCTCTCATTTCGGACTTCATTTTCTTTACGTACCTTAATTATTTCCTTATATCCTTATTTCCTTAATTGAAATCGGCAACATTTTTCAAAACTAAGGATACTTTTATTTGCTCGTGATCTTAAAATATTTCACTGGGTCAACTTTTTTACAATTTTAGTGTTTGTTTTTGCAGAACACAAAATCAAAATCTTCTTAATTAAATATCTCTAAATCCTCGTAATAACTTTTAGTAAATCTTCTAATGCTATTGTCTACTCCTTATGAGTTGAATAGTACAGTGTTAAATAGAGTTGAAACCGTTCGGGATCTAGAATAATATTTGATTCCATCATATCATTGAACATACACTTACAACAAGTATATCACAAATAAAGCTAGTAAAGATCGGTAGATTGTTATAGGGGGATTATTGCACTGCGACCTGAAAGATCTATGGTGGTTGCCTTCCGCAGCCATCTCAGTGCACTGCCGCCTCCAAGCAGTATTCTCTAGCTACAAACAACACTGCTCATCACCGGATATTGACTGTAGAGGCTCCTAGGAAGAGAAAATCTAAGGACAGCATGCTGGATTCGAATCCGGGACCTCCGCGTTGCTAGTCCAGCACGCTATCACTGAGCTAATAATTCCTTCTCCCTTGGCTTACTGAGACCTAAACGCTAATAATACCTTCTCCCTTGGCTAAACTGTGTTTGTCTTTGTAAAGGTAGAATGTATGTAGTTTAAGTGTATTGCTGGTACTCCCCAAGTAACTGCATGCAACAGATACCCCTTGCGGGCTAAGCTAGTAAAACGTTGGGTTTCATTTCTTAGAAATGCAAAATGTTTTTCAAATGTAAATTGTCTTGAGCCGTACCTCTTGAGACTTCATCTTGAGTACTGTTCGCTGGTTTGGTCACCCATTTTTAATAAATGCAGTTTAAAGAGATTCAAAATCAATTTTTAAAGCTAGTTGCATTTAAAATTTATCTTGCCAAAGAACGATTTAGACAATGGTGTTTTCAGAAATCTTTTGGAATTGCCGAGCTGTACGGATCCAAGGAAACTCTGCGATATGCTATTAATAAATGTTATTATTCATGGAAGAATGACTGAGTTCCTTCTAGAAATATCCGTAATTTCACCACAATTTATTCTAAATTAAATTAAAAAAAAAAAATACTATATCTTCAATTCTTTTATCCACAATCTTTGATAAAGGTACTAAATATGTAAGCATCCAACATAGTTATATTTGCGCTCTCACGCTTACAATACAGAAATAAGTCTTTAATTTTATAATTTGCTTTCCTCATATCTTTCTCGTTTATTTCCGCTCTTATTTCTACTTTTTAAAAGTATTTTTACTTTTTTTTCTATCATTATTATACCTATTTGTGTAGTTATACATTGTTTGTCTTTGGAAGTCAGTCTTATACGTGTTTGTATATATATCCTGAAATGTGAACTATATGAAGTACCAGAGTAACTATGTAGTAATTCTATGAGACACTTGATGTATAAGATTATCCATTTTACATTGTTTAATCCAATATTTTGTTACTTTGTCCAAGGATGAATAATCCATTAGTTGTAATAAATATTTAGGGCCGTTGAAAATGTGGGTGGGTCCGTAACGCTGGATAACATCTGGTATTTTATCCGTCGTCGCATGCATATTGATTTTGGATATATATTGGTTGGTATATGCAACCAACAAGTGTGAGTGTGACAGAAACATTACGTTGAAGTGAATTCTCTTCACGAACTTGGTGAATTTGCTCTGACGAAGGATGTAAATCCGAAACCGGTTAGGAACAAAGTCAACATGCATGTTACGACGAATAAAATACCAGATTTAGGGCCGTTTTTTATGTTTAATTAGTTGTTGCGAAGAGCCCTTTTGTCTTAATTTAATAATTTATATTGCTTGTTACATAAAATGTTTTTATAAAAATATTGAAAAACATTGTGATAATATTATTATATGTACTATTCAAAAAATAAAGTATTTCAATTTTGTTTGTTTGTTTGTTGATTTGAATTTCAGAAAGTGGCCGGAAAACTGAAGAAAATAAAGTTACATAATTTTATGTGTCATAGTAATTTGGAATTTAATTTTGGTGAAAGAATAAACTTTCTTAGCGGAAAAAATGGAAGTGGTAAAAGTGCGATTTTAACAGCTCTAGTAATTGGTCTTGGAGGCCGGACTAGTGACACTAATCGTGGACACAGTTTAAAAGGTTACTTAATAATTTTTTCTTTCTAGGTACCTACCCACTTTTTTTTATTATATTGTTATGTTATACACATTTATTATTTTCTTATGTGTTCATGTCTGACAAATTTTCCTCTCATCTCAAAATGATTTTAGATTTTATACACATACTAAAATGCTAGAAAAATACTGCCTCACTTATGATAAAGAGTACATATTCATTAATATCTAATGTGTAATGGCGCGAAGCATCTTGTAAATAATTTTGCCTACTGCGAAAGAGTCACAAATGTCATGCTTTTTGTAGATTTATTAATTTCCAACAGTCTTTCTTTAAACATTTACTGTGTTTAATGTTATAGATTTAATTAAAAATGGTCAGAATTCTGGATTAATAGAGATAACATTATGCAATGAAGGTGATGCCTCTTACAATAAAGAATTCTATGGGAATGAAATAACAGTGATTAGAAAAATCAGTGAAAAAGCTTCGAATTATAAATTTTTATCAGAAAAAGGTAAAGTTATTTTGTCATCGAAAAAATTCCAATTGGCTTTTTATTAATAATTGAAAAGGGTAAAAACATATAATCAAATTAAAAAATTTGGATGCTTGTGTTAAAATTTATTAAGTTTCATATGAGAAGAAATATAAGATCTTCATTTTGTAGGCAAAGTCATTTCAACGAGGAAAGATGAACTATCATTTTTGCTTTCGACCATAAATATACAAATAAATAATCCAATTTGTATATTAAATCAAGATGTAGCTAGAACATTTTTAAAATCTACAAGTCCTTCAGAATTTTATCGTTTATTTTGTAAAGGTACATTATTGGAATATGTAACTGATCAATATAATAAATTGAATAAGGAACTTGTTCCATATTGTAAAGTAAAATATTCAAGACATGCAAAGGTATGTTGTACAGTATTGTTTCCTTTTAGAACACTTTAAGAACTGTTTTCCTTTTTTAATTAGTGAACATTTGGTTAAATTATCACAGAAAAATGTATTTATTAAAATAAATACTATAAGATTATAATTCTCTAACTTGACACTACCAGATAAAATAAGTAATTTAGGAAATTATCTTAAATAACTAAATTTTACTAGGAGTTGCAAGAAAGTAGTAAAGATATTCTAGAATTGAAGAGTAAACTGGAAAAACAAAAAGAGCTCCATAAATATACTAAAGAAATGGAATCCATTAGCAATGAATTACACTGGAGTTATGTAAGTAATTTTAAAATATTATTTTCATTTTGTTCAACATTCTTAAATGATGAATTTAATTTACTTTCTTTCTTTTTTTTGCAGGTAGCAAGCCTTGAAAGTGACATTGAAAAAGAGGAAAAATTGATCGAAGAATATAGGCAATCGTTGAAACAATTAAATGCAAAAGTATCGAAACGTGAGACTGCTGTACAAGAATTATTAAGTCAAAAGAAGTAAGTATTTACTGTTTAATATTGTGGAAGATGAGAGGAGTTATAATTAATCCGGATCCATTAATCTAGGAAGATTTTAGAATATCTATAAGCTTGGGTGGGACAAAATAACTCATTATTATGTTATTTGAATGAATTATTCTTTTGAGGGTTTGGGACAGTAAAACTTCTCAATTCTTAATAATGTTAAATTTTGTGTTTCTTTCTCCCTAGAGAGAGATTTCGACCTAAGGAGATCGGTCAGTATTAGTCTACAAAAAATTATATGTATATATATAAAAGAGGAAATATATATATCTGCTGCTGTGAAACATATGAAGACCTTCTCTGATTGCATTTCTGTACTTTTAATTGGTAAATTGTCCAAACTAAGATTTTCACTATGCATTTTGTCACTGCTTTAAGAGGAAGTTGTAATCGTGTCAAATTTTTGAAATTCGAAATTGAGTTATCAGTGGAAATACATGTTGTGAGGACCCCCGATTTCGAACAAAAAAATGATTTTAGTGAAAGTATCTCACTCACTTACTCTCTTTCTCATGTGTGTGTGTGTTTGTGTGTATTATATCCCCCTGGAAACTACCTGGCCAAATAAACCGACAATGGCATGTTAAATGGAATTTATATGGCATCTAACACGAGTACAATTTTATAATATTTACAGGAAAATTGATTTTTGAATAACGTTTTTAAAATCTGTCTAGAACATTTTTAAAATCCTTCAGAACTTTCTCGTTTATTTGGTAAAGTGCACCTTCTAAAGCATAATTTCAATGGTTCATTAATTGTATTATTAGAAATTCAAATTTGAAGCAAATTGATTAACCGGAAGTTCGTCTTTACTCAGTAGTTTTCGGAATGTTCTCGAAAACGCAACTTTAATGCGCAGAGAGAGGAACACTTATTGTAAATAATAAATTACAAACAATCGTGTCAAGTAATTTGAATTGCAACATAGCAGTCAGTTAATATAATATAATATAATATATATGTTAGCCTCTCCCCTAAATTTATTGCAGCTGTAAAAAAGTTATTTCTGCCGTGTGTTCATCAGTCCGAGGAACACAAGGTATGTCTCAGTTTTTTTCAGTAATAATAATAATACACTTTATTAAACAGAAATATGTACCCAATTGTAGAATTTGTTGGTCGTTAGAAATGATCTGATGTATCTCTTAGTTGGCTGATCGGCCGGGGGTATCATAAGAAAAACACTAAAAAATTTTTTTAAGTGTTTTTTATTAATGGCCCGACGTTTCGACAAACATTGTTTGTCTTCTTCAGGGGCTATCTTGTAAATACAGAATTTGTGTGCTCTATTACATGTTCAGTATGACTGTCATAATTGAACATGTAATAGAGCACACAAATTCTGTATTTACAAGATAGCCCCTGAAGAAGACAAACAATGTTTGTCGAAACGTCGGGCCATTAATAAAAAACACTTAAAAAAATTTTTTAGTGTTTTTCTTATGATACCCCCGGCCGATCAGCCAACTAAGAGATACATCAGAAATATGTACATACATTACAAATAGAACAAACAAAAGCATATACGGCTTGGCAATCCGTCAGCCGGAAATTGAGCGCTACACTGTTACAAATTAAGAATATATATTTATAAACCATTAAAATAAATAATAATAACTTAATAATTAAATTCCAGTATAAGTTGATATCTGTACAACAGGCAGAGCGAGCGTAATGAATGAGATTTCGACAGTTAGTAGAATTCAAAAGCTCCCTTAAATTAGATAAAGTTAAAGAAGGAACACCAAGTTGCCGCACTTTAAATTCCGCCAAAATAGGACATATAGCCAAAAAATTAACCATATCCTATCTTGCCTTCATACTACACAGCGAACACAACTCAACAACTCTATCAACCCAAGGGGTGTAGTTCAAATAGAGGAGTTCACCTCTCATCCTAAAGAACCAGTTTAATTCTTTTGAATTTAGGGCTGCTGTAGACTGACCGGCTGCTTCATTTTGTGGTCATCGACCGGTTTCGTGCGTTCGCCCATCATCAGGATGCGTTTTTCAGACAGTGTGACAACACAAACTTGCACAGAGCAAATTCAGTTTACACACTAATTATTACTAATACTAATTAGAACCATTACTCTAAATATTAATTAGAGTCAGTTTTTTAGACTAAAAAGACCTAAGTTGGTTAGTTTTGTGTAAGTTGGTAGTCTGTGTTGAAATTTGTTGAATATTTAACATTTGTAAAGTTTTAACGACTTTGATCATATACATTTTATCTTTGCATTCTTAATGAGATAATACCAAAAGTGTATTTAGAACTATCTCCACCCTCATGCGACTAAAAAGACCTAAGTTGGTTAGTTTTGTGTAAGTTGGTAGTCTGTGTTGAAATTTGTTGAATATTTAACATTTGTAAAGTTTTAACGACTTTGATCCATTTTATCTTTGCATTCTTAATGAGATAATACCAAAAGTGTATTTAGAACTATCTCCACCCTCATGCGTTGGCCTAGTGACTAACGCATCGCCTTTGGAGCGAAAATTTAAGGTTTGATTCCCATGAGTGCAAAGACGGTGTTAGTTGCCCCAGCATCCTAAGGAACACTGAGAAACTAATAAGTAGCGTACTTTGGTAGTGAAGACCAGAACTAAACGGCGGTAGGAACCGCATACCATTGCTTACCATATGTTCTCCAATAGAAATCGCCGTCTGGCAAGCTCATGGGCTATTGCTGCACCAAAGGTTAGATTAAAGTAGGTTTAAAACTCCATTTTACTAAAATCTTGAAATAAAATCAGCTTATTTAGATACATCTGAGCTGATTCTGTTAAATTTTTTTGATAAAAATAATTTTTGCGTAAATCTTATCGCATTTTTATATTTTACTAGCATTTTAAAACACCTTCACAACAATAATTAGTATCCTTCACAACAATAATAATAATAATAATAATAATAATAATAATAAATAGATAAACAAATCATTCAGTTCATTTTAAGAACCTTAAACTGTATAAAACTTATATACTGTATTGTTTTATTACTAACCGTGCTTTATAATATATTGATTTTTTTTTTTTTTTAGAATTTTAGAAGAAAATTTGAAAAAATGCAAAAATGAAAGTCAAGAAAATGAAAATTATATTTTCACTTTTGAAAGTGAACTTTTACAAACTAAAGAACTTATTTCAAAAAAAGTGAATGAAATAAAAAGATTAGAAGTTAAGAAAGATAATGCTGTAAAAAATTGCCAAGCTATAGAGGAATTAATTGCTAAACAAGAAAGGTAAAGTTGTGTCTCTACTTCTTTAAAAAAAATGAACTTATAATAAGAAAAATATTTATTTATGATTTTTGTTTTTAGTCATTCCAAAGAAATTGAAAACAAGAGAAATGAAATAAAAAGGCGCAGAGATGAATTAATTAAGAAACGAGATGACTTGAAAGCTGTATTATCAACAGCCGATCTAAATAGGCAGCACTTATCAGATACGGTGAATAAATATAACGAAAATGTATCTAATAAGGCCAGATTTATAGATAATATTTCTAAGTCTATCAGTACGTATTACTATTTATATATTTTAAACATTTGTTTGTCCAAGAATAAAATACCTAATTTATAAGTTACTTAGATATTTAATTTGGAAATTAAAATTGTATTTTATAGAACATAAAGAACAATATTTAAATAGCCTGAAGAAAGGAATGGATCAGCTTTCAGTATTTGCATCCTGGATGCCTGAAGTAATTCAAGAAATTAAATTGGCTCATAGTAAAGGAAAATTTGAACAAATGCCACGTGGTCCACTAGGTAAGTCTTTGTTTCCTTTAGAAAGTAGTATCTTAAATAGATGCAGTTAGGGGAGATTAGATTTCTTTAGGGATTTTAGCGAATTTTCCATATCGTAGCACATCTATTACATTTCCTATGATTCTTTTCATCATTCTCACACTATACATATAATGTGTAGAGATGTACCACCACTTAATTTTAAACGCAGGCAACTCTAGATATAGATCCACTTTATTTAAAAAAAATTAGGGAAACAGAGTTCACTGTAGCCTTGAAAAGTCTTATTGTGCCTCCTACTGAGACATTCTTAGCCGTAAAGCATCAGATCTGTTTCTCGTAAGAATTTCATGGTCTCTGGGAAGGTTGTAGATAGAGTATTTTTTTCTCGAACACTCAGTATGTTTCTAGGTTTCTAACCTTCATGGATGATACATAGTAGTTCGTCAGGAGGCGTCTTGGAGTTTCCTCCGTTTTCTCATAGCATCTGAAGGCTCTTCTTCAGCTGCCCCTGATTCTGCAAAGATTGGGCAAGCGATCGAATAGAGTGTCAGCGGATCCATCGTTCTTTATGCTGGTAACATTGACAGTTGGCCAACAAAGAAGCAAACCTTGGCGCACACTCAACTGCCGAAGCAGAGTACATAGGAACAGCCCATCAGCTCAAGATCTAATTAACATTAAAGGAGTTCTTTCGGATTTAGTGATGATGACCTCAGCAACTCTCTATATAGATAATTTAAGCGTCATTTCAATGGATCAGAGCTATGAAAATTCCAAGCTAGGAAAAGATATAGATATCAAAAAACATTATATAAAAGATCGCTCAGCAAAGATGTTAATATCATTGCAATACGTGATACAAAAGAAAATTTAGTTAATGTATTTAGCAAACCTTGGTAAGGAAAGATATTATAAATTTAGTGGACTCACTCAATTCTTCTAGATTCTATTTGGACTTTCTAACAAAAATTCAATCGAGAAGGAATATTAAATATAATTTCAATGATCAGTATCTGTGGATCTATGTATATATACGAGTATATCATATTGATGGCTTTAGTAGTACGGCCATGTTTGTTAGAGTCCAGTTGCATCGTAATAAGTGTTCTATTGTGTTGAACCTTTGCCTACTAACTTGGTTTTAATTAAACGTTATAACAGTTAATTATATGCTGTTTATTGCTTCCCCTAAAAATATTAACAGAAATGTAGTAGGAGATGGTCTATTTTAAAAATTTGTTCTAATATTTAATGACCAAAAGTTGTCAATTCTGATTCAATTTCAAATCTATTGGTTTTAGATAAGTTTCAAAGAATAACCTAACACTATTGCAGATATAGTTTTTTGTATTTTCCATTTTAACGAAGGACGGAATTTTGCTAGTAAAAAAAGTTAGCCTCTGCTTTTATTTAAGACATTTAAAAAGTACGAAGGTCAATCAATAAGTAACGAGACAAATCGTTGTAGCTCAAAAACAATTTATTTAATCAATACAAAACTTGGCTACTTTTCAACATAGTTCCCAACAACATTTATACACTTGTCCCGTCGTTCTTCTAATTATGTATGCCTCTGGCATAAAATTCTTTGGGTTGATCTCGAAGCCACTTTTGCAACTGTTTTTAACTTCTCCATTGGATTGAAAATATTTCCCACGTAGAGCCTCTTTAAGGGGTCGAAACAAATAGAAGTCCGATGCTGTAGGGGGAATATGGAAGGACCTCCCATCCCACTTTTTGAAGTGTTTTTTGAGTTAACTATGGCGTGTGTGGGCGCGCGTTGTCATGAAGCAAAATCAAGCAAAATACTCAAGAGTCCACGACGTTTCGTTTCGGATGCACTTCTTCAGCTATCAGTTCAACAGTAATACGCCTGTTGGCCTAAATTAACGCGTTAATGCGAGATTCGAGGAATGAAATTGCAACTTCAACCGGTCGTACAATTCGTTGCTCGTCACAGATACAAGGCCACTTTTAGACTGTTCAACCCTTTTGTCAACGTTCGAACGGTTCAAACAGTTATTCCCATACACTTTCAACATTCTTTCGGGGATTTCACTACCTTTGATACTCTCTGCAACTAAAAATCTAATCACTGAACGTTGTTCTTCCGAGGTGTAATGCTCGAGCGGACTCGCCATTGTTAACTGAATACATTTGAGGTTATGCTTACCAAATACTTTCGAACAGCTTATGAGAAACTAAGTACAAGGATGCCAACTTGACGCATTGAAACCATTGCATTGATTAAACAAACCATTTCTGAGCTACAGCGATTTGCCTTGTTACTTATTGAATAACTCACGTATCTATTCAGAATTTCATGTAGTTTGGGCAAATGTGGATATATAATGAAGAAACAAACCGAAACACATAATATGTGTAGATTATGATATTGATTACATTTATTATTTTTAAGGATACTACATGAAGGTGAAGGAACCAGATTGGGCTCCTGCTATTGAATCATTCTTTGGAGGTAGATCTCTCCGTTCGTTTTGTGTTCATTCCGGTCGTGATTATAAGGTGCTGGATAGTATTTTTGAAAAACTCAATATACCAAAAAAACAAAGGCCTTCAATAACTATCAGCAAATTCTTTTCTCAGGTGAGTCATGAATAAATATTTTTAAAAAAATCTTCATTTTTTCCTTTTATTTATTTATTTATTTATTTATTATTATTATTATTTAAATCTGAATTCATTGGCCTCTGGAAGCTGCAATAGCAACTTTGTCAAACGATTCAAGATGAGAAAATCTAACGGCACCGCTCCTTGGACTCGGAACTTGGGTCTTCCATTTCATTCCAGCTCGCTCTAAACCTTCCTTTAATTATTATTATTATTATTTTTATTATTATTATTATTATTATTATTATTATTATTATTATTATTATTATTATTATTTGTTAGTCTATCCCCTATCCTGAACACTCTTGAAAACGAATATTAAAATTTTGGTGGGCGGTATGGAGCGTCGGTAAAGAGAATGAATAAAATATCTGACGGAGGGACTAACTTTATATGTGCTAACAATTATCTCCGGGAGCTGTTTCAATGGCAAGCAGCCAAGAATCCGCAGGAAGACCTCATAGCATTTGGTAGTCTTAGGAACATTGAATGGTTCTTCAATCCTCCACATTCCCCGCACTTTGGCGGTCTTTGGGAGGCCAATATCAAAGTGGTCAAATCGTTGCTGATAAAAGCATTAGGTAAACAACCTTATTTAGAGCAGGAGCTTGTCACCGTTTTCACCAAAATTGAAGCTTTACTCAACTCTCACCCCTTAAAACCGTTGTCAACTGATCCCACCGGTTTACAAGCGCTGACTCCTGCCCATTTTTCAATAGGCCAACAACTAAGTTACCAGAACCAACGTTAACTGAATTGCCAGAAGCTCATTTGAATCGGTGGCAGCTGCTGTGTAAACAAGTGCAGCACTTTTGGAACCGATGGAGAAATGAATATCTCCACACCCTGCAGCAGCGCAGGAAGTGGACTAAGGAAGCTCCCAACCTGAAGATCGGCGACCTTGTCTTACTGAAGGAGACGAATGTTACCCCGCTGGAATGGCCCCTAGCAAGAGTTATTGAAGTGCACCCAGGCAAGGACGGTTTAGTCCGTGTAGTCACAGTCAGTACATCCAGAGGGACCTATTGACGATCAATTCCTAAGCTTGTCACTCTATCCCCTATCCTGAACACTCCTGAAAACGAATATTACAATTTCTTGGGCAGTTTGGAGCGTCCATAAAGAGAATGAATAAAATAAAATTAACATTTTAATAATCGTACATACAACTGTACAAAATAAACATCATACTCTCTCGCTATTACTAGTACAAACAACTATTATGTTTCTCTCGTGTTAGTGTGTGTGGATTCTATCTCGCTCGCCTGTACTTTGAACTTACGATGTTTTTACCTCGTAACAAAGAATTATCTTCAAACATACAGTCAGTTCCTCTGCTGCTCTGTTTGTGCGCACATTAGCTAGTTGAATTTATATCACTTTTGGTGTGGCCATACCTTGAACATTATTCGACATTTTTTGTACGTCTGTGATCCATCACCAACTTAAGCCATTGTGGAACTTGAGGTACCATCATCCTCTTTAAACTTTGGTACATCATATCATCATCATCAATACGAACAACATTATTTTCTATCAACCATTATCTATACCAGAGCAGATGTACGTGAGTACGGACGGCAACGGCACAGCTTTAGCAACATCTTTATCTCCTAATTTCAGACGAGAGAGAGAGATAGCATAATATAAAATCACCTTCATTAATAAATGCAAACATCGTTCAGCTTTTACATGGAATGATTTGTAAGTTTGTTCATTTTCCCTTTATTTTTTATGCTAAGTACGTACAGTCCACTTTAAAATAACCAGTGTATCTTCATTTATTTTATTTTATTAACGGTGCAATAATCGTAGAAGAACAACCAATCTACGTATTGGCCGTACCAATTATTATTATTTTGGTGCTCGAAATCTTGCTGGTATAGTAGTGGAGTAAGGGTTAATTCACCAAGTATATCCACTCTCCATATTTAAAACCTATCCAGAAATTTACTGACAGAGGTAGTAGTGCTTAATGTGCATAGAGAAAAACTGGCATCGAGGTAGACCAATCATGTTCAGTGTCTTTGGGACCACACCAGTTGAGGAGATGATTATGGTTACGCTATCAAGGTTACGAGTCAGCTCTGCTTTTAGTTTAGCGGATGTTCTCGTCTTGTACTCAATGTCCTTGAGTGTTAGTTAAAGCAACTTGTATTTAAGAAGGAAGGCTTCTCTTCTTTTTTACACAGTACTATGCCCGGCTTATTGTATCTGTTAGTTAAAGTTATAAGACACTAACACACAACATAGGTCATACTTATAATATAGGACCCTTTCCTACAAGTCCTCAGTTGATAGCTAGTTCATGGGGACTATCTTTGTCACCTCATTATGTCGTCGTAGGAAGTCCCCCCTGAACCAGTTCTTCACGACCCCCTGTTAAATGTTGGACCGTCTCGGCTTGGGTGCCATCTATCATCCGACACTGACCCATCATTAATGATAAATATGTTTCGCGTAGTTTCTCGAATGGTTAACTTTATCCTGAACCACCAACATTGTTCTCCCCGTCTCTAGGTACAACTTTCTTCCAGTGAGCCACGTTTTTATCTTATTAGTAACATGTGGCAAGCATGAACCTCCCATGCTTTTTCATTTAGTTATCCCACTTTCAATGCATTGTTCATTTAAACGAGGTGATGAGTCACAAAGGTTAAGAGATGTCAGATATTTATTATTAAATCTGGGTATCTATCGGCAAGGGACCTAAGCCAATATGACTTTTATCCCTTCAATTTCCCCCCAAATCATTCCCCTAATTGATCTTCCCCGGTAGTCTACCGGTCTGTCTACAATATCCTTCAACTCCAATCCTCCCAGGCTTTCCCATGAGAATGAGACTCTCCTAAAATCCGAAACCTAGTGCCAGCAAAAGGGGACACTGACATAAATAGTGATCTGCATCTGCACAAAATACAGACAAGTCTAACGGTGACGACTCCATACGGGCAAAGATTATTATTTCTATTTAAAGGCGTGTCAACATCTATAGCCATTGGCGCCCGGAACCTTCTCAGTGCACTGATTCTGAGACTGTGTTCTATCGTTAATGACATCACTGTTCATCTCCGGTCAGGCTTCTAGGAAGAAAATAATTAAGTGTAACCCTAGACAACGAACCCGGTATCTCCGCGTGAGAGCCCAGCTAATCTCTGAGCTAATCCCTTTCCATATTATTATTATTATTTAAATACATATTATTAATTTTATGTATAATAATTGTAGGTACATGATACCAGACAGTACGAAACTAGAACTGAAAATTATAGGAGCTTACTTCGTGGACTTAGTATATCTGATCCTGTGATTACTAATTCACTTATAGATCAATGGCAAATAGAAAGAATTCTATTGATCCCAACAAATGCTGAAGCATATCCTTTGATGGAAAATATTAATAATGTACCAGTAAATTGTCAAAGAGCACTCACTAAAACTGGTGATACGTTTTTTCCTCAACCAAATTATAAATCTTATTCAGGAAATGTTAGCAAACAGGCAAGATTTCTTCAAGTTAATCCTGAAGAGATAATAAGGTAAATATACTTTAGCGTTGGAATTCGCTATAACGCAATTGTAACAGTAATTTTTTGCTTTTGTAAACTAACTGTTACGCAAAATTATTTGGCTATTTACTTTTAGTTAGTAAATTAATAAATCGGATTAACGTGTAATGGGCCTTGGCCTTGATCTAGTCTGGCCTGTTCTCGCTCTCTCACACACACACACTTTTATTAGAAGTTATTGAAGTCGCTACATACTTATTAATTATATAATCATTTGGTATTTATTTCTATATATTATATTATCTTATTTTTAGTAAGAAGAAGTATGCGATCGTGCGAAGATTGTCGAAATTGAGTTGATTATTGATATTTATTTTAAAATTATATATCGGGTAAATACTGGAAATACATGTTTTGAGGTTCCTAGCGTAAGAAAACAGTATTTCTAGCGAATGATCTGTATTCATGATGTGTATGTGTGTGAACAAAATATCTCAAAAATGAAATATCCCGGAAAGCTTAAACTTGGTTGTTCCGTTAGGTACTAACATCGCATCTGACACGAAGGTTTCCGGACAAAATCTATCAATCGAAACTGCGACTTTACTGTTTACTTTCGTTTTTTCAATTTTTTTTTTTTTTTTTGATTTTCTGGAAAACCGCTTCAACGATAAATTGAAATCCATCCACACACACAAATCACCGATCACGTCTGATTGAAATACTGATTTTTATGGGACGGTTGTGGGAAAACAACAAAATTACGCTTTCCCATAAAGACCATCTAAGTACAATTTATGGTTCCTATACACTATTACGACACCTTAGCTAGAATTCCAAATTTGAAGAAAATTGGTTATCGAAAGTGCGACTTTACAGAATTGGTTTTTGATATTTTTTTGGGATTTTTTTCGATAATGAATTGCTACAACGATTTTCATTAAACAGGGAATGTTAACTGCATTGATAAAAATATATCAAGCTAATTTGAAACATTTGTCTGAAAAAAAAAAACTCGTTTTAGAGGGATTTTGAGTGACTTGTGTTTGCAGTTAAAAAAAGCTTCGAAAAAGAAATGAATTGGTTGAGACGCACACTCATGTTTATATGATAACGCTTACCACCTTCCTTAAGGCAAGCCCAAGTAAAAAGATTGTAAACAATTATAATTTTGAAAATTTCTACATTAAATTTTTTACTTTCTCTTACTCCTAGTAAGAGGAAGTATTATAATCGTGTCAAATTTTCGATATTGAGTTTTCACCGGAAATATCCGTTTTGAGGTCCCCTGAGTACAAAAAAGTGGTTTTTTTTTTTAAGGCAAATTGTGTGTCGGTTGTGGTGTGGTGTGGTGTTGGTGTGTGTATTAGTATTATGTGAAACAGCATAGCTTTCATAAAAACGATAAAATCAAGAAAGTTTGCAAACTTGATAATTCCTTTATATCCTCCACCCAGGGATTCCACCAGTGGGTCCCATCCTTCCTAAAAACTTTTCCCTCAACCGGAAGTACCCTTTACTCTTTTGGTGTTTTTTTTTTACGTTTATTGCGGATTTTCTCCAAAAATCGCTCCAACAGATTTTCTCACAACTTGGTATCTTCAATACAACATACTAACAGCTTACAAACCTTTTATTTGAAACATTTTTTTCTCTGGAAAATGCATTTTTAAGGGCGGGCACTTCTGGGGCAAGGGGTGGGGGTAGGTTTTTTCCTCTAAAGTGCTTATTTTCAGTTTATTAAACAATTCTATCATCTAAATAATGTTAAATTAGAATTAAATATTTTGTTGAAATTCCGAGTTTGAAAAAAATCGGATGACCGGAAGTGCGTTACTTTACCCTTAACTAAATGATTTTTCCACTTTTTCGCGATTTTCTCAAAAATGGCTCCGACGATTTTCTTGAAAGTCCGTATATAAACTAAACATACAAAGATCTATAACTTCTATTTAAAACATTCCTCTGGGAAAATTCACTTTTAGGGGAGGGGTGGGGTTAGAGCTTCCTCTGAAGTAGTATCATAGTTGATTATACAATTCTATCATCCAAACAAAATTAATTAGAAATAAATAGATGGCCTAAATTCCAATTTTTAAGAAAATTTGTAAGCCGGAAGTGTGCTTTTACTGAACAGTTTTTTCAGTTTTCGACAAATTTCGTTATATTT
>JAAEAF010007198.1:0-37361 GCA_011037195.1 Triatoma infestans
TGTAACGGAAACCGTTATTAGCAAGCATTTTTTGTAAGCCGTTTAAAAATAAAATAAATAAAATAAAATAGTTTGGTTTTCTAATTATTCTAGTTTAGGCGAACAGGGATTAATTTGAATTATTTTGTTAAGTGTAGTTAAATAAAGATAACGAGGAGGAAAAGAAAAGCGAAAGGGAGTGCAGATTGAATTTCTTATTTGCGTCCTTCCTTCAATCTTTTTCCAATCTCTAAAAATATTCTATAATAAAAATGTTGAAAAGTGGAAAAGTAGATTTTAAATTTTAAATAAATAAAATGAGATAGTCTAATATGTATAAATTAACTGTATAGAAGAAAATCCAAGTATTGTTAATATATAGATAAAGTTAGTTTTATTGAGATAAATTTTAAAGTTAGTTATTTATTGTGAATTCACTATTGATGTTTAGCACAAAATAAACATATAAAGTAAAGAAAGTAATACAGAGAGAAGAGAGTATTTATGTACTACGTATATACAGTTCATATGTCTATGAGGCAAAGTTCAACATCTAGAGAATTGAGTCAGTCGGCCAGTAGTAGTGGCATGTGAGGTAGCCCAATTCTACAACGAGATTACTCGGATTTGTTCTGGCTTTCCGGCGTGCGCAGAGGGCCAACAAGAGGAGTTGGACCATACCCGGAAGGGGATCAGCAGCTGGGGCAGGAAGAATTGGTGCGGGGAGCCACTTTGACAGAGAGCTGACTATATGGGAATCAACTAGGGTGCACCCGTAAGTTTCTTTTCACTAAACCAAATTTAAAAAGAGAAAAAAAAACCACAACGAAATACCACGTGGTAAATTTGATAAGTTAATTATTAATTAACGATATAAATATATCAAAATAAAACAGGAGGAGATTTTACGGAACTGTTTCGTGCGGAAGTGGTTCTACTGTGGATCTACAACTGTACTTTCATAATTTTAATAAATTTTGGGTTTCTCGTTTACACTCTCTCTTATCTTGTTTTAGTTTTAATAGAAGTAATAATTATTTTTTTTGAGTTAGTTTATCATAAAATTATATTTGAAGGAATTTCAATTTTTTTTCATGGCCTTACGAAATAAGTTCTAAGTAATTACAATTTTCTGTTTAATTTTTAACATTTTCTTTGGAAGAGTTTAAGTAATTTTGTTTGTTTGTTTTATTTTGAGAAATAAGTTTGGGAATGTACATAGTAGGGCAGAAGAAGAGGCCAGTTATGTTAGTTTAATTCTAGGTTATCCCTTCTATGTTATATAATAGTTTAGTTTTGTTGCCTAATAATTTTTATTTATTTATTAATTGCCATTATTATTTTATTATTATTTTGGGTATTTTAATAGTTGTATGGTATATATTTACCAATTTATAATATCATTCACTGTGTCTGTTTTAGAATAAATTGTAGAATATTTTTCCCTTCTTAGTGAGTTTTTTTAATTATTCACCACAAAAGAAATCTTTTGGGTTTGACAATTTCAAAAGTTAATAAAGGCAGTAATTAAGGCTGGAGCGAGAGAGGGAGGAAAAATAGAAGGAAGGTGGGAAAATTATGTCAGGCAGTACGATCTTTTTCTCTTTTCTTTTCCTCACGTAAGGTAAGCCTATTTATTTATTACTTTTCATTAGGTAAGTGTACCTATTGTTTGTTGCATAAAAAAAAAACCAAACTTATTCATTTCTCAACGAAGCTAAGTAAAGAGGCAGAGAATTACTACAACTAGGAATAATTTTATTAACAGCTGTTAAGTGCCACGCTGGCTGAGTGAGCTAAGGCGTCGACTTTACAACTGTTCAATAACGGTTCGATCCCCATTGCCGTCAATCAAAACTTTATTTTTTTTATTTCGCATTTTTATATTTTTTTAAACTTTTATTTTTTTTATATATTTTTTTTATTTTTGGGTTTTGCTTAATTTTTTTTAAATTTTGGCTAGTCACCATATTAATTGATTTATCTTGATTATTTATTTTATTTATTTTTGTTCTTGATTAATTATTTTTTTTTTCCTTTCCTCTTTTCCTTTTTACTTTCTCCTTTTTTTTCTTTCCCCCTCTCTGATTGGTTTATATTTTTGTTTTATTTCTTAGGGGTTTCGTTAGTTTTCCCCTCTTCTTCTTAAACTAACGTGGCGCCCGAAATCATCCTGTTCTTCCTTGGTATCAACCCACACCTTCTCCACTGAGCTGATGGCTATTGCTGTCACCCCGTTTAACGTGTGGTAACAGATAATACGCATTCTTTAAACTGATTGCTTGGCAAGGACTTCCAATAAAACCGCTGATGCCTTCATTTTAACGCTGATGCCACCAGGTATTGAGATTCCGGATATTAATTTCCCTTATTTCTTAGCTTTTAATAAATAATCCTTTTTAGTCAACTTTCATTTTTACATTCTGTAAAACAATGGGCTATTTCTTTTATTCACATTAAGGGAGTCAAAAACCGATACATTTTTTTAGCTAAAGAAAATATTTATGTCAGATTATGTTTGTCAAAATTTCGAAAAGTGAAATATAAATATACCTCCTCTGATTCAGTGCGCTGCATGAGTCTCAGGTTGTCAAATTACTACTTAAAATGAAAAAGAAAGCTAAATCGATAAGAACATAAAAACTACTATGAAACACTACATAACTTTGCTTCTATTATATTAATAATTATAATAATTTATCTTACGTTTATTCATCATTTTTAGATGTTCTAACCGTTCTTCATCACTAAGCAAAACATAACCTGCATGAGATTCATCTTCCACTGGAGGAGCCTGTTCTACCAATCGCTCATTATTAACAGGAATAGGTTCCCCTGATTCCTTTGGCGATTGAAGATTCGCTTTCTTCTTTTCTTTTAGGTATCTAAGAAAATAAAATTTTAAATATGTAACCTTTTTTCCTGTGTTCTTCTTGACCTATTAATATTTTGGGCGTGGGTATGTGGCGTCACCATCGCCCACCCTTCGGGATGCAATCAGCCCCTGCCTCTCCAAGTTGGGGAATCCCTCACCCCGACCAATCCTATCCTGATCCTTTCCCCTTGCAGGGTTGCCTGTAAGTATCCTAAGTTACTGAACCCCTGTGCTTGAGGCAATGGACAGGAATCAGTAGATCCATCGGGCGTGCGATCAGTCACGCTAGCTCGTTAGAGTTGAAATACTGAACTACAGGTGCAAGCACCAGTTTCCAAGCCGTGTTTTAAGCAGCAACTTCAATGACCGAGGTCATGAATTGAGCGGGAGGAGACTCGTGATATAAATTAAACCCCGGTGCCAGCCAGTAGCTGGAAGCGCATTTGCGGTGAGTGCGCGGTTCAGCAGAGCCTGCTGGGGGGTGCCTTCCCTAGCTTCTGGGAGTGAGGTGAGACCACATTGTGGAATCACTTTGCGCGCTGGTTGAGCGTTTCTCAACCCGCCCTTAAATGGGTCAAGCGGGGGTGTGCCATGGCGAGGTATTGCACTAAAAGTCTCTCCATGGTGGTGACATCCCTCTCTTGTTAAACGATCCCGTTGCTTGCACGGTTGACTGGTAAACCCCAAGAGGGTAGGTACGGTCCTTAACCCCCCCACCCAGTACCATGAGGAAAGGGGTCACACAGGGAACAATGACCTATTAATAATCTACGCCATTGAAAATTTAAAGACAATGGAAAAAAAAACAACAAAAAACTACAGCATCTAAATACTTGAAGCACCTTGGTAATTCACCTAAGTGATAGTTTTGAGGTATACCATTTGGATCGGGTTTCTCCTTTGTTATCTTACATTTATACTCCATCCGTCTATTTAGTTCTACAAAATTAATGGCAGCGTCCTAAAAGCAAAAGAAAAACACATCATCAATTGCAATCTTAAATCCACTGAATATTTTACTTATACATTCAAATTTATTCATTCGATATTTGAATCGCTAACTCAAATGATTTCACTTTCTCTTTCTGTGTTAGAGAATAAATTTTGTGATCATGTCCAAATTTTGAAAATTTATTCGATTTTATCCAAAAGAAATTTTAAAGTATGAATAAGAAAGAAATATTTTTGGGCCAGTGGTGAACAATATAACCAAAAAACAAAACATCGCAGGATATTCAGACTAGATATTCGTTTCTGAATAATTGGGAGATACGACACGAAGTTTGTAACAAAATCTATCAACCGGCAAGTATCTTTTCTTTTTTTTTTACTTGCGATTTCCTTTAAACTTGGAATGCTAACTGCACTGATATAAATAAACTTATCACTTTTATTTGCAACATTTTCCCGAAAAACATTTTTAGGTAGTTCTGCGGAATTTATTTATTGTGCACTACAGTGTAATCAATTCTGTTATTTGCCAGAATTTGTACTTGTCTCCCCATCACCTCTATATTTATGTTGTAAGAAATGTGTAAAATTTGAAGTTTAAAGATAATTTAAACCATAAATTAATCATTTTATACATGATTGTAATAAAAGCTGTAAGATAAAGTACACATTCCTTAAACTGTCTCTTTAATACTATTAAATTTGATAGAGATGCTTATAAGTTGTATAGAGCATAATCCAATTCAGATGACTTCCTAGATCCTAAGAAGCAAGGAGTAAAATGCAATCAACGTGATACTTTCGATTATAATTGCAAATGAAAGTTCTGGGATGGTAAGAAAATTGTTTTATTCTCCATCAAAAATACATGCTTCGTGTACTACTGTTTTTGAGTAAGAAAGAATTTCAGTGAATGATGTATGGTGAACAAAATAAAATGAAAATCACTGGAAACTAAAACTTGATATTCTGTTATTTCTAGAGGTCCGACATGAGGATGTCGATCAAAATCAACTTTATTCAAAATGCGACTTTATTGAATTCTCTTTCTTGTTTTTCGGGATTTTAAAGTGGAATCTTTTTAAAACATTTTTTTGTTTTTAAATACCTAACTTATTTGATATCTAACTATAAACCAATATACAGATTAAAAGTGGAAATAAGCAGTTTTCATTGAATGTAGAAATACCTTTCCTGGTTTATTTACAGCTCTCTCCTTCACATTAACAGCTGTATCTTTGGGAAATGTTTCAATTTTAGTAATTCGTTCTGGCTTTATTAGTTTTAGTGAATTTCTTGGTGTGTATATAGAACTTTCTTCTTCTAACATTTCATTCAATTGTTTTTGTGGACTAGTTTGTACACCTGTAATAATTTCATCTATAAACAAAAAGTTGTATGAATAATTACTAAAGAAAATGATTACATACTTTGAAGAAATAATGTAAATCTTCAAACGATCAAGAAATTATTAAAAACAAGTCTTTATATTTCACCACTTTGTGCTTTGGTGAAGCTTCTAGAGTTCTAAACGTTTAAATAAGCAGAATTTCTCTCGGCAGAGGTTTTTATTTTTTGGTTTAAGGATGGATGTAGGAAAAAGAAAGGACTATGACCGAAAAAGTCGGAGGCCTATAACAACTAAGCGGAAATGTGCTTTACATGCTGATGGGTTTCCAACGTGGCATTGTTGACTCAGTCACTTGAAGCAGCTAGGCCTAGAACGCGGCGGACTGGGTTGCAACGTTCAAAGAAGCTTTAGAAACCTGGGCACCAGAATATATCCTCCCTACAAAAACTTCTCAGATTTTAAGATTTCTTAGAAAAATCAATCTGGAAGGGATGCTGTAGTTTGAGATGGAAGCAGCAGCGGCTGAGTTTTCACACTGAGTTAGTGTGAAACTGAGTAGCTCTGTGCGAGTCTGTGTTGTCACACTGTCTGAAAAACGCATCCTGAAGATGGGCGAACGCCCGAAACCGGTCGATGACCACAAAATGAAGCAGGCTACCACGGAAAATGTCTCTGATGCTTTCCAGCTCTGCGGAACCAACCACCATAACAAAGAAGAATAGTATCTTCGGTTAAACTTAGTTACTGGCTACAGCCTTTCAGGGTAGAACTAGCAGTTATAACCACATGAACTTATGATATCTTAAAACAAAAGTAAGTGATTTTAAGTCCGCCTCATATCAAACAATCAAGCTGTTCTATTAGAGTTATTAGTTTTAATCAGATTATTGTGAGAGAGCTAGGTAGCCTGATGAGGCTGAGAAGTCAAGATCAAGGTTATTTCGCTTGGTATTTAAAGGGAGACTGACGAGGCGCCCTGCTCATAATGTCTTTTAAGATCCCACAAGGGATTGAGACTTTTTGATCATTTCGAAATGAAGTGGAAATTAAAAGAACATGGGCAGATAACAAAATTTACAGGTAATTAACTATCAGAGGTTTTTGCAAAATAAAAACTTATCATGCTATTAAATGGAAGTACAATTCAATACATCCAACGCTAACAACAACGCTTATGACATGTGCTATTTACGTTTAATATTATAATATTATTAATACTACAGCGCTTTAGTAACAGCTAATTTTTGGTCAGTGAATGTGTTAAAAAAAAACTCGTGTACTTATAAGCCCGGCAAGTGATGGTCTTATTTTTTAAAATCTCCTTTTTTATTAACTAAACCAACCTTGATCAATAAGCTGCTTTGGAGTTATCGCTTTTGATAAGGTAGAATCTTCTACAATGTCTACAACTGAGGCGCTACCCTTGGCAGGATTTCCAGTCAATTCTCTATCAAATGTTGTCTGATTGTATCTAATCCACACAGGTTTATTTATGCCTTTCAAAACTGTAAACTCTGATCGCTTCTTAGGTATCTGTGATTTCTGCAACAAACAAAGCAGTATACATTCAATATGAAACAATATAAGAATGATTCTAAAATCAAGGATCATCCGAATTCGATTTTTTTTTTTTTAAGTTATAAGCTTAAATAAGAAGTTATTCTAGGATTCGAAAACTGAGATTCCTGAAAGGAAATCCTAAATTTAAGGCAATTTTGAAGGAGAAGAAAGTCTCAAAACAAGTACTCTTTAAATAATATAAATAAAATATACCTTAACACCTTGTCAAACGAAACTAATAATTGATAAATAAATTTCAAATTACTTTTGCTTTTTCTTCTAAAACTTTTTTCGTTGTTATCATTTGCTGCTGCATTTGACGCAGATTTTTTACATTCTCCACAAGAAAATTCCGGGCAGGTTTTCTTGAACCTATAATGCAAACATACACAATATCATGCAGTTTGTGAGAATTTTTAGAGATTATTACATTTCATAATGCCTTTAATCGTAGGACACGGAGAAATTTTCGTTGTTCAAAGCGATAATGGCTCATGGTTGCATTCTCCATTTCTTTAGAGAGCATTTACTATATTCTACATAAAATGAATGGCTTTCTTCTCAAAGATGGATCATGCAATATGGGCATAATTAAATCCTTTCAAATTAACTAAATGTTCAAATTCGAAATGTTCACTCACAGCGTCGTTTTTTTTTTTAACCGACGTTTTACCATGTAAATTCATACAATTTCAAAGAAAGAAAATACAAGACAAAATTTGATTACTTACTTCGAGCGGGAAGAAGACTTCTTAATTCTGGAGATACTTCGAAAGATTTGTTGAACTGCAATTCAAATAATTTTTGGTTATAAATAATGTAATAAAACGCAAGCACACAGAAAACAAGTTTTATCTGCATTTTCACTCACATTCATGATTACGTAGATATATACAAGCATTAGCTATAATTTTAATTACTCCTTAATATTTTGTTTACATTAATTTCATCAGTCAAAATAGAAACCTCATCACTAGTTTGAAAACAAAAATGGCTCTTGTAAATGCCTTCTAAAATGGCTCCATACATTCCTAACTTAAAAAAAAAGAATTATTACCTAAAATATTAATTTATGGATGTAAGTAATGAACTTTGCATGTTAAATAATTTTTTCAAATATTAAATAGAGAATATTTTATAAGGAAAATTATATAATTAATAATCATATAATATAGATATATAATCAATAATTCCTCTTAAAGGGACGGGTAGGTGAGGTTGTTCCTTTTTTGAACCTCCTTTGGCTAGTTGGTCAGCGCTTCATTCAAGTCATTTATGGTCAATCTGCAGGTTACTTCAAGGCCTTCATTTCTTTAGTCTAGAGAAGATAGAAACTGAATTACAGATTGTGAATCTATAAAGATGACAACCTAGTTCTCAGGTCTGGTGGCGACAATCTAGGGCTGCATGTACAGCGAACATGCCTCCGTCTTAATTGTCGCACCAGTTGTCGGCGTATCAATAATTTCAATCTAGATAGCCCTCTTTCAGATGATTTCTGAATTTGCTTGGTCCAGATTAAACTTTGATTTCAGAGTTATACCAAGGTAAGTGCTGTCGGACGTTCTTTGCAGCTCGGTTTTTCCAAGTCTAGGGGTCAGATTAGTCATTAGTCAATGCCTTCATGATCAGAGTAAATAATTTGAAGCATGTTTTGTCAGGGTTAATGATAATTTCATTCAGGCTTGTTCAGTCGGCCAAAACTGCAGAGCTTAATTGTTATCTCAAGCATTTTTATGTTAGAAGGTAGACCAAATTACAACATCATCAGCATTAAGAAAAGTTTGCATGCTTGGAAGAGCTATAGTCATTTTTTCGTTGATATCATCTACCATGACGTTAAAGAGCAAAAGGCTCAAAATCGAGCCTCGAGGAAGCTCTTGTTTGTTCTGTCTTTAACGAGATTCCACTAGGTTTATCTTACTCAAACAAAGTACTGATCTAGAAAACTCTAATTTAGTAGATAGCCAGAGGCACCTACGTTTTCCAACTTTAGCAATTTTTTGCTCTCCGAAATCTATCAAATGCAGATTTGAAATCTACAAAAACCGCTAAGAACGAAGATGTTTCCGATGGAATCCATCATTGATCTCCTGTGAAAGTCTGTCAACTTGGTTCTATTGTACTCCTGTTTTTGTTGAAACCCGCTTGTCTGGTAGTCTTGATCCCTCTCATTTCTCTGAGAGATCTTTGAAGAAAGTTAAAATTGAAATGTGTTTGTTCAATACTGGCCTCTCCACAATGTAATCGTGTTCATTCTCTACCTGTCTCTGTTGGTAGGTTGGCATTTGCCCCTCCCCCCTGTATTTTTATATTTAGGATATTTGAGCAAAATTTGAAATTTAAAGAAAATCTGTCATTTTTATTTTTAACTGTATTAAAAGGAGTAAGAGAAAATCGTTTGTGTTCCTCACCAGAATTCTTGGTACTAACTACAAATTTCATTCTATAAAAATGTTTTAAAAGTAAAGTTGCAAGTTTAATGCAAATACATTTTTAATTGTTTTGTTACAAAAAATTTCTTCGTATACCTATTATTAAAGCTTATTAACTTTAACCGAGAGTTAGCAAAACATGGATAACAAAAGAAAAGGATAGTTCAACTTTTAAGCGAAACAACTCTGTCTGAGTAGTATGCCCATTCAAAAAACTTCTTTTGCATTTTTGTCATGATAATGGAAGAAGTGGATAGACCAAACTTTTAAATTCTGCACCTATAGTCACAAATGAAAGAAAAAGTAAATTGGCGAAACAGTTCGAAATGGACAGAAGACTTTATTATTTATTTATTCTATCACATGTTTAATCTTAATCTGAACTAAATAGAAGGTTATCAATTTCTTAAAACATAACTGATTTTGAAGGCAGTGTTTGTGATATTTGTGTTTCTTAACTAAAAAGTGGTGTCATTTTTTTTCCGGATCGCGGCTAATCATTTTCCATCCATACAAAATGGATTTTAACGATAAACCCTCATCATTTATGGTAATTCGGAAGGATGATGGCGCCCATGTGGAAGAATATAGTGAAGAAATGGTAAGTCTTGAGGAAACAATAGAGACATTTGAAGAAACAGTGGAAACTACTGAAGAAGAGGAAGAAACCTACTTCACTCCAAGAATGAAACCAGAAAAAGAGAAGCAGCAAGAAGAAATAAGTGAAGAAGAAGAAGAAGATGAACTTGATGTAGAACTACCAAAGAGACTAAAAAAACAAATCTACAAATTATGGCAGACAGAACAAGAATTGCTGGAACAAGAGCTGCAACAAAAACGTTCTCTTGAAGAAGAGGAATTAGAAGAAACGATAACTCCCAGCACCCCTTTAGAAACTAACGAAAGAGTCTCAATATCCTCTACAACAGTATCACCATCATTGTCTACAGAATACCAGTCAACTGGCTCTTTAGAAACATTAATGACAGTGGAATCATTTGATGAGTCCCCAAAAGCAGTATTATCAGAAGTTACAGAATCCAGCATTAAATTCGAACCATCAATAAAAAAAAAGAAAAAGAAAAAATATTTTATTAAAGAAAACAAAGCACTGTAAGTTAGTTTTATGTTCCTTACACAGAGGTTTGGTACAACAAGCAGTTTTTGATTAGAATATGAATATTGTTGGAATACCTCTTTTTTTTAAACAAAATATTTAAACCTAAAACCTTCCTGCAGTGAATCAAGTGAAGGCGACTTACTGCGAATTTTGGACCAAAACAGGTCCGAACTTTTAGTACACCTGAGCCTCACACTGCTCTGATCAATCACAAACTAATTTCCAACCGCTTAGCTGGAACATATGGACTTCAGTGAGATCGGTATGAATCTTGTTGAAACGGATTTCTGTCATTGCGCATGCTCCGGTTAATCACAAATCAGTTTGTGGCTCTGTTGAAACAAACCTAAGCTTACAGCTGATCAAATATCAAAGCAAATTCCAAGTATACGCTAAGAAAATAGGTTCTTAAAGAATAAGTTGTGTATAGACGTGTGCATTTCTTTTAGGGTTATTTTAAGTTAATTTATTTTTTTAACGTAGAATACACTTTTGGGAGGCACCTATATGGTAAAGAGCGAATGTTTGTCATATGAAAAAGCAAACCAATATTTTCTCAAAGCAGAGTAGTGGAGGGTTGCAGGAGGCTAGGAGGTGAGGTAGTTTGAAAAGTTTTGGGGTTGTTGAAAAACGTCATACGACAGATACCATGCAATTTTTTTTATAATTTAAGGCATTTCATCATCTGGTCATTGGGGCCCGGAGCTTTCTCAGCGCACTGGCCTCCAGGCGGTGTTCTCTCCCTACAGACAACATTAGCCATCACCGAACAGTGAGCTGTAGAGGCTCCTAGGAAGAAAAAATTCGGGACTTCCGCCCGAAAGTGCAACGCAAATTAAATTGTAAAACATGTTTTTAGGTAACTTTAGAAGGGAAAGAAAGCAAAAACTACTTTTTCTTGATGCAGCTTACATGATTTAAGTGACAAATTTTCTTCAAACATAATTTTTACTAGCCTCAATACCAACAAAGGTCCCGGTCCTGATAAAATCCTTTCGTTTCTTCTCAAATTTTGTGGTCATCACTCACTTGTCCCTCCTTGAAAATATTTATTTACTTTATCTCTTTCCAAAGGGATATTTCCATCTTGTTTAAAACTTAGTGATATCGTATCCTTATATAAGTCAGAAGATCGGACAAATATCGGCAATTATCGTCTTCAATTGGCAAATTATTTTAATCGCTTGCCTTATGTAGATGAAATCTCTTCGTTTATTCAGGCCATTTATTTCCTTATAACACAGTGTTTTTTTCAAAGGTCGCTCCACACCAACCAATACCCTCCTCACCTTCCAATTTATTAATTTACGTGCAATTTATCTTATTATTATTATTTTTTAAAATATTTTTTGCTCTTCTAAAAAACTGTTTATTATATTTTTTCTTCTCTTCAAACATAAGCAATTCGTTTGTTTTGTGCAATTTATTGTTATATAAAATGGGCATGCCCGTATATATAAATAAATAATTATAATAGATTATTTAGATGATAGAATTGTATAATAAACTAAAATAGCCCTTTAAATGAAAACATAACCATGCTCCTCTCCAAAAAACCACCTTAAATGAATTTTGAGAAATGTTTCAAATGAAAGTTGTACTCTTTGTACGTGTATTCGATATAAACAGCTTAAAACAAATCATTGGAGCCTTTCCGGTCAAAGATTTTAAGTAGCAAATGAGATGTGACAAATTTTTTTATTTTTTAGTTTCTCTTACTAATAATAATAGTAAGAGGTAGCTTTGCGATCGTGCCAAATTTTCGAAATTGAATTTTCACTGGAAATGCATGTTTTGTGGTCCCCTGAGTCCAAAAGAGTGGTTTTTAGAAAAGTGTGTGTGTGTGTGTGTGTAAATAGAATATCTCAACAACGAAAAGTTGCAGGAAGCTCAAACTTGGTATTCCGCTTGGGTACTACCGCAGCATCAGATACGAAGATTTTGGGAAACATCCATCAACCAGGAGTGTCACTTTACTGAATGATTTTTTGAGTTTTTTGCGGTTTTCTTCAAACTTATTTATCTACTACACATGTAAAGAGCTACCTACAACTTTTAATTGAAACATTTCACCGGGAAAATTCATTTAAGGTCATTTTTTGGGAGGAGAGGTGGGGTTATGTTTTCCTCTAATATGCTATTTCAGTTCATCAATATACTATACAATTCTTTCAGCTTAATAATACTAATCAGAATTGTATAAGTTGGCAAAATTCGTAGTTTGAAGAAAATCGGAAAATTTGCCATTTCTTAGTAAGAGAAAGTTGTGTGAATGTTTTTTTTTAAAGTTCTAATGAGCTCTTTTTGCTCATATGAGAAATTCTGACAGTATCTTGCAGTTGAGTTTGTATTAGAAAGTCCAATAGGGCTTAGAATGGAAAGTAACGGCTTATTTAAACGGGATAGGAAATTGTAAGAAGTTAGGCTACTGAATCACTAAACTTGAAAAACCATTAATATTTGGCCGGCTAAAAACTACAATTGTTAGCCTGAACCTCTTTGCTTCAGTGAATGTAAATTAGAACTAAAAAAAATATTATTCAACAATTGGAAGTTTCAAAATTACTGTTTTAGTTTCAAGAAAAATTACACCATTTTTTAAATTGAGTAATTTGTAAATCCATGATTTACAAATAATCCATTATAAATCCATGATTTTTACAAAAGAAGTTTCTTTAAAAAAAAACAAATAACTGGAATTGATTTAAACGGAAGTTTAAATCGGGAAGCAATTTGTTGTAACTATTATGATGTAGCCTATTGCATTCTGTCGGTTTATACCAAAATTACTAACTATAATGTTGAAAAGACAGAAAGATCAAGTCATTCAATTGTTTCTTTATTCACATTACAATGAATATTTTAATTGTTTATAATTAAATGATTTATTTTTAGAATACCATTGCAAAATGAATTTGAAGAAAGAGATATGGTTATAATGGCTATTCGAAACAGTATTGTGGAAGAAGTTGCGGATAGAGCTTTTAAAAGATTTCAAGCATCACTTGTGGTACCTTTCACTACCCTATGTATGCATAAGTCTTGGAGAAAACTTATTTATGTAAGTTAGCATTCTTTCTTTTTATTATAATCTATTTTTGGATTTAACAAAAAACTCTATCCCTGGGAGAAATATGTCAATCATTTGTTCAGATATCCCTGCGGTTTCTGCATGTTTCCCAGCCTAATTATACGATCAATACTAAAAATTGACATCCTGTCATCCACGCTACACACAGAACACGCAGAGATTGTAGGTATTACAATTATTTGGGTTTAATACAGTGGCGGCCTGTGAAGTTTGCAAGTGGAGGTGCTGCATGAGAACAGAACATGTCTAAATTCAACTCAATTAAATTAACATGGATATTTACATGGAAATTCACATGGATACATACAAATAATTCACATGGATATTTTTAAGATATTTTCAGTTATCCAAAAAAATGATTTTTGAAATGACCAATATAAAAAAAATAATTATATTATTTGAATATAAAATCCATTCTTCAAGTTTTAGATTCCCAAAATTTTCGAATAACTTTTTTATTAAAATTATTTATTTGAGAAATCATGTACCAACTGCTATTTACTGAATTATAGAGTTCAGAATGGAACGACCTTTGTTTTTTATTTCAATTTCTTTCGGGCAATGTCAATCGAAATTTTTTTTTTTTAATATTCAACCTTAACACCTATCTTCATAAACCTATAAAATAATATTTATTTCATTTTATATTTTTATTTGCCGCAAGGGGTATCTGTTGCATGCAGTTACTTGGGGAGTAGCGACCTCACGGGTTACAACAGCTCAGTGCTCGATGCACTTCGTCAGACAGTACTCAAAACATTTTCCCTAAGACGTGTGATGCTGCCTGAGACTACATACACACTTTACAGACAAGGACAATCATAGTACACGAACTAGGTCTCCGTCCCTAGTTAACTGGCGTAAGCCAAGGGAGAAGGAAGGTATCAACTCAGTGATAGCGCGCTGAACTAGCAACGCGGAGATCCCTGCTTCGAATCCAGCATACTGCCCTCAGATTTTCTCTTCCTGGGAGCCTTTGACATTGTCCGGTGATGGGTAGTGTTGTCTGGCTAGAGAACACTGCTTGAAGGCCGGCAGTGCAAAGAAGGCTCCGTGGGGGGGCACAGTAAAACTTTCTGGTCGCAGTACAATAATCCCTTACAACAAACTACATATTTTTATTCTATAAAAATATTGAATAAAAAAATACTGCAAAATCAAAAAGGTTCGTTAACTTTTAACGAACACAATATGGGAGAAATATGTCAATCATTTGTTCAGATATTCCTGCGTTTTCTGCATGTTTCTCAGCCAGTTGAGAAATCATGTACCAACTGCTATTTGCTGAATTATAGAGTTCAGAATGGAACGACCTTTGTTTTTTAGTAAAAACAAAGGTCGTTCTATTACAATATTTTTTTTGTAATATAACCTATAATATCGCCCACAATTACAATCAATGCTGCTCGGCGAGCAGCTACAATAGCGCTAGTTGGGTCACATTATTAAGGCAAACGAAGCTTGTCGGAAATAACCGAATATGACTACTTTTTGACACTGCGAATTGGGCAGCGTCAATAACAAGCAATGCTTGATGAAATAATTCTTTTTTAGTGACGGATTTATTAATAATAATTATGCAAAGATGGTAATTTTATTATTTTTTATCATAATTTTAAAAATTTTTGTATATATTTTCTGGGGATGCTGCAGTGTCGCAGTGCTTATGCACCAAGCGCAACTGGTTTAATTTATCCAAATCTCTCAATCATAAACACAGCCACCTTTTTTGTGGTCCATTTTAGAGAAAATTGCATTAAAATAAACAATCCACATTCACAATTGATCTCATAGATCACGATAGATTTATCTTTTTAGCCTTTAGTTTTATTTTTTTAAAAGATTTGTTTGAAACTTACAAGTTATTATTCTTGAAATAAGGACTTGGTTTTTCTATTAAAAAACCCAGTTTTGGTACAATAATTCAGTTCACGATAAGGAATCCCTAGCAGGGGCCTGCCTCAGTCATCTCTATATATGGAAGATCCAGCGATACAGACACGAAGATAATTCTAGGAAAGCCACCCATCAGGCAAACACAATTCTTTCGAAGCTTGGAATCAGAGAAAGTTCAAAGATTGGGGCGGCAGATTGTTAAAAAAAAAATATAGGAATCTATAGGCTTTAGAGTGGGCATGATGGAACGGGAAGTTTGGGTTTTTTATTTTTAGGGCAGTAACTTTGCAAATATCGCTTGTAGACCTGATTATTATTTACCCAGAACTCAACCCAGGAAGTGGCCAAGAATTTTGTGCGGGGCAGAATATAAGTTGTTAAATAGGTCAAAGCTATATCAACATTCTAAAAAAATCGAAATTTCTCAATATTTTCGAAATTCAAAATATACTGAAAAAATAATAAAAAAAACATTCAAAATGTTTATGAATTCACTGACAATTGCTGTTTCCCTAAGAGCCTGGTCTAATTATGAATGTCTTGATGAATAGAAATGCCAGAATCGACCACACAATTTTCACACAATAAACATAAAGACAAAGAAAATTATATTTTGTTTAAATGAAAAATACATTTACCATATTTCACTCTATTTCAATAATAGACATTCTATTTCACTCTATTTCAATAATCTATACACACATGTTTTAAATAATACATCTGTAACTTATATAAGTGTGTTAACCACATGAATAATAAGTAAGGCTCGTATAACCAATTTTCTTGTAATATGCCTTAACATGTCTCAAAATTCATGGCTTACTTCTTTAATGGCATGACATGACATATTAATTTATTTCTTTTGGATTTCAGGTCCCTAGAAAATCTCTTAACTTCTTATCATTTGAAGACTTCCAAAACTAATAAAAGAATAAAAACTACTAGTATCGACTGATAAATATAAGAATGCAAGTATTAGACAGACATTTTAGAACTCTTACCTCATATTTGTGTGACTTGTAGACAATTAATTATTAACAGTTTAGGAAAATTCATTCCATTTCTCTATATCCAACTTAGATGAACTAGGAAACTAAAAACAAATTTCAATTTAAATACAGGTAGGCCGATTTCTTACAAACTATTACTGATTTTTTTTTTAAAATTTAAGGCGCTTAAACATTTGTGGTCATTAACGCCCGGAGAGCCTTCTCATGCACTGCCGCCCTCCGCTACATACAACACTGTCCACCACCGCATATTGAGCTGTAGATGCTCCTAGGAAGATACTAATTTTTGTTGAATACTTTTATGTTTATATAATTTCTTTGCAACCTCCTGGCTACCCCATGTGTACTTTCATAATTTTTAATAGACTGATTTTATTCTCTCAATTATTTCCATTCTCCTCAGGGCGAAATTCTGCCTTAGAACCAATTTCTTTAACAGCTATTGCTTGTCCAGTCAGCCAAATATAATAGGCCCTATAAATGTATGAATAAGCATATCAATTTTTTTTTTTTAATTAGAGTTGTTTTCGAGAAAATCGCAGAAGCTGAGAAAAGCTTCAGTAAATTTGGGATCTTTATCTACATAAAAGGACGCACAAGTGATTATTTTTGTTAATTTAATTTCTAGTCATTTTAATATAAATATTGTTTTTTCTATAGATGTACAGCCATGAAGTACCAGAGGATGAAGATATTTCAGCAAAACAATGGAGGCCAGATAAACCATCAAATAAATGTGGAATGGATACCTGGGCTACAAATGAAATGCCAGTAGATGTTCTATCAGATGGATCTGAATCTGAAATAGATATAAAGCAGAAAAGTTGTACTTTCGATTTTATACCAATATTTACTGATAAATTGGGAATGCCTCTTAAAAGTTATCAAGTTAAAAAAAAGGTATGGTTGTAGATATTAATTATTTTATCTTAAACTATTTGGTTCTGTTTGGTTGGGCTTTCATCAAATGACATTACTACACGCAGATTAACTCATATATATACAATGTACATATATATATACAATTGTTCATTTATCTGACGCCTACCTTGTAAATTTACGCGCCTCCCCTAGAAGCGCGCCCACAGTTTGAGAACCGCTGGGTTAGACGAAGAGTGTACGCACGCTTCGAGAACAGCAGCGATGCTGCCTGAGAGAAGGAAAAACCAGTTATTCCTTGGTTGAACTTTTCTTCCCAAAGAGGAAAATGAAGGAAGTTAAATACACTGAGGGTAAAGAAAATAACTGGAATTAAAACAAAAAACCTAAGTAAATTAGTAATTAAACAGAAACAAAATATGGCCTCCTAATTATTTATAAAAATTCCAACAACAGCCATGCTAGTTACGTATTTCGGTGGCAACGGACCCTTAAGCTTTAAGAAAAACGTAACAGATAGTAATACTTTACGGAAGTACTGTGATAACTTTTATGTAAATTTTATCAAACTGAGTGTATTTCAACTGTTAGGGTTAATGGGTAAACCAAAAACAACAATTAATACAGTAACAGCAGAAACAGTTTTATTATTATAAAGAACATAATAAACTTTTGATTTAAAAAGAAAAAAATAAACGCGTAGACGCACATTAAAATGTCATACTTCCTTCGTGGCTGATACAGAGAGAACTAACCAACAACAGCTATCTACATATAACCCCACTTCGTCAGCTAAGACTTGCCAAATGATAAAGTTATATTCTATTTCCTTAACATCAACGAAATACATATTTTGAGTTCTCCTGAGTACGAAAAGAATTTTTTTGGCAATGGTTTGTGCCTCTGTGTGTGGGCTCAAAATAGCTCAAAAATGAAAAATCACAGGAATCTCAAATTTGTTATATCTAGAACTACCATTTCTAGAACTACCGTTTCTAGAACCATCATTCACTTTCGAAACCACCATTGCTTCCCATACGAAATCCATCAATCAGCATTGCTATTACTAACTGTTTATTTTTTATTATTTACTAGAAATATCAAATTCTCGGCTCCAACGTTTTTCTTTAAACTTTATATAACTTCATACATAAATGCCAAACACTCTTATTTGAATAGTTTTTCAACAAAATGAATTTTTTGAGGTTTCTGTGAGACCTCTGATTTAGGCTAAATTTAAACTGCCTCTACAAGCCTTGCTAAGTAAGAATACTGCGATAATAAGGCACTTTCAAATAAACAAATATAATCCCCTGCATTTTAATTTATGTCCAGTTCAACGTTTATAACATTGTAAGTTAAAAGAAAATATATTAAATGGAATTGTAATAATACAATACAATTTCTGTAAGAGACAGTGTATCAACTTTATTTGCTCTGTGCAAGTCTATTACATTGTTTGACTAAATCATCCTGATGACCGGAAACCGGTCGATGACCACAAAAAGAAGCAGGCTATCACGGAAAATATCTCTGATACTGTAAGAGATAGTCGTGTGAGTGTTTCACACAGTGATTTTATTTTGTGTATTTGTTTTAATTCCAGAAAGGCGAAAAAAAAAATAAAACAAAAAGGGACTCAACATTAGAAGAACTAGAGAAATTGAGAATGAAAGATTGGCAAAAAGTCAAAGAATTAGAACAGTATAGAAAAAAAGTATCATATATGCCAACCGGGAAAGAAAGTGTAAGAGAATCAAGAAAAAAGTCAAGCAGATTAAGTGGGCGTCAGTCTAAGAAGGCAAGACTTTCACAGAAAACAACTCTGACTACGAAACTGGAATCCTTTCTACAGGAGCATCAAGGATTTTCTCATTCACATAAAACTTCTCTTCCACAAGGAAGGTAAGTTTTATGAATATTATTTATTCATTTACAGATTTAAACTTTTTTCACTTAAAGAACGTTTTCTAAACCTTAGGAAAATATTTAATCTTAATTATTTAGTTTTATTTCTCATTTACTATCTAGGTAACATATTTATTTACTGGTATTACTCAGTTACAAGATTAGTTGCAATATCAATAAAATATACAAAAGTAAAATTCTCATAAAATAAACATAATAAATATAAACTCTAAAGATAATATATTCAAATTATAAATTCAATAAAGTTAATTGGCCAAAGCAGTCGATGCCATTAACCATTATAAAAAAAAGAAGAAGATAATATGCCCAGTAATTAACAGTACAAAATAAAACCTACTTGGAAAATGAATATATATTGTAAATACTTGACAGAAAAAATTGAAAATAAAATATAAAGTTGTAATATTAAGGTAGAAAGTAACCTGAGAAGGAGGAAGGTACCAAAATAGAAAAAGAGGACTTGTCTTTTCGGGTGTTAGATTTTAGATGTTTAGTATTGGCAAGTTAATATTAAATAAGTCACATTCAGTAGGTAAAGCGTAAAGATTCCAATAATTTTGGTAGTCCGGAGTACTTAATCTTAATTAGTCTGATAGGATTTCTTTGTAAGTTAAGTGTTGTCTCGAGTTTCGTTGGGGAACAAGAAAGTCGAGTGAGTACAATATTTCAGGACAGTTTATTAAATTATGTATAGTTTGTAAGTAAATATAACGTTAGTGTTGTATCGTCTGCTTGTAAAGAGTTTCAGTCCAATCATTTCAACTAATAGTTCTTAAGGTATATCATCTGTATACTGATTCATGCAAAAATAAAGATGGTAGAGTAATAGAAGGAAAGGCGGAAGCTATTGACAGATGGGTAGAACATTTTAGAGATTTGTATAGTGTAGGACCTCAGGTGATTGACACAGACAGCAAAACCTTGAGTCGAGTATCAGTGACAAATGAAGATGATATTGAGCCGCCGGACATGGATGATTTCTTGGAGTCAATTGGAAAATTACAAAACAATAAAGCACCTGGTGAAGATTCCCTCGTAGCCGAATTTTTCAAAAATTGTGGAGAAATTATACAGGCACAATTGTATTCTCTCATCTTAGACATATGGGAAAAAGAACGAATGCCCAAAAAATGGAGAACTTGTCTCATATGTCCTATTTACAAAAAAGGTGATAGACTGCAGTGCAACAATTATCGTGGAATTTCACTTCTCACAGTAGCGTATAAAATCTTCTCAAATATTATATTGAAAAAATTAAATCTCTTTGCCGAAAATACGATAACCGACTATCAGTGCGGTTTCCGGCGAGGAATGGGCACTACGGATCAAATATTTGTAATGAGACAATTGCTGGAGAAGTGCTGGGAGTATAAAATTGACCTTCACCTTCTTTTTATTGACTATCGGCAGGCATTTGATTGTGTCAATCGAACGAAACTGATTGAATCCTTAATAGAATTTAACGTCCCAAGTAAGTTGATCAGACTGATCACCATGACACTGTATGATAGTGATGGGAAGGTTATTATAGGCGGCAACATAAGTCCTGAATTCCCCATTTTGACTGGCGTGAGACAAGGCGATGCCCTATCTGCCACCCTCTTCAATCTGGCCTTACACAGTGTGATAAAGAAGCTAAACATTTCAGGGAATATCATGCATTCATGTAACCAGTTATGTGCATATGCAGACGATATATGCCTGATTTCCAGGAATATTCCATCACTCAAAGAGTCCTTTAGTACGCTTAATAATGAAAGCAAAAAAATGGGCCTTTGCATAAATGAAAGCAAAACGAAATATATGAGCACTAACTCAGGCCGTAGTAGTGTTTCATTAGATATTGATGGTTACTCCTTTGAAAAAGTTAAAAGCTTCATATACCTGGGATCAGAATTGAATGATGAAAACAAAACAATTAATGAAGTAAAGAGAAGAATAATGGCAGCTAATAGGGCTTACTTCGTAAACGTTAAATTTTTTAAAAGTAGACTACTGTCTCAAATTACTAAGATAAGGTTGTATAAAACCCTAATCGGTCCAGTCTTAACATATGGAGCGGAGACGTGGGCTCTAACCACCATAATGAAAAATCAGTTGACACTTTTCGAACGCAAGCTTTTAAGGAAGATTTATGGTCCAGTCCTCGATGTTCAAACAAACACGTGGAAACTCCGAACAAACACCGAGCTGTATTCCTTATATAAAGATGCCAATGTGGTCCAGTTCATTAAAATACGCCGTTTAGAATGGTTGGGTCATATAGTAAGAATGCCCACAAATAGAATGCCAAGCAAATTGTTGCATGGCTCTATAATTGGCAAAAGAAGAGTAGGCCGACCAAGAAGACGGTGGCTGCAGGACCTCGAAGATGATTTAAGGATACTGGGCGTTACAGCATGGAGACAGAAGGCTGGAAATAGAGAAACATGGAGGGACATTATTCAGGAAGCCAAGGCCCACCCCGGGCTGTAGAGCTATGTAGTAGTAGTATCATCTGTATACTCCTGTTTCTCTGAACCACAAAAGAAGAAGAAATCTCCTTTGCATCGACTCTAACGCATCTTTATGTACTATCAAGCAGGGGTTCCATATTCCCACACTGGACGGACCAAGGCTTGATAGAGGGTAATTAAGGAGAAACTATTATTAAAATTTTACTGTATTTCTATTTAAAACTTTTTTTTATTTGCATATTTTTTTTAAACTTTACTGTATTTGCATCCTAAAGTTTGATTGGCTAGTTTATGGTTCTTATGTGATTACTAAAATCTAATTTCTGGTCAAACAATATCCCAAGAAGTGTTAATTGAAGTATTCCTTCCTCGAGTTACACCGTATATCTTATAATTTTGAATTTTGAGCTACTGTGATAGACGATACCAGTTTACATTTATTAATATTTAAGCAGCATCGTTCAAGATTATTTAATGAATTTTGTAACAATAAAATATCAGATAATGAATTTAAAGATTTATAAAATTAAAGATTTATAAATTGATATCGTCTTCCAAAAAGAGCAAAAGTCACCTAAGTGAAACATAAGGCAATGTAATGTCGTTAATAAATATTTTGAACAAGAAAGGTCCCAAGAAGTGAACCTTATGGGACCATAGAAGTTATAAGAAATTTTTTTGAAATCACAAATGATAATTTAACAGAGTGATATCTATCTTTTAAGTAAGAAGTAAACCAATTTAATAAAGAGCCGAAGCGTTTGTGTAATACATGGAATTTACATGGTCCACAAGATCAAAAGTTTTAGAAAAATCTAAATAAATAACATCTACCTGTTGATGATCGGCCAACGTTTTCATTACAAATTGAATGCCAGCAAATTGGTAGTTATTGATCTACCAGCGTGAAAGCCGTGATGCTGAGGAATGACGAAATTGTCTAAGATAGAGCGAATTTTAGTGAGTAGTAATGCTTCAAAAAGTTTAGCAATAGCTGATTGAATAAAAATAGGCCTATAGTTGTGAACTTCTGTCTTATCACCTCTTTTAAGAATAGGCTTAATGAAACCATCTTTTAGAATAGAAGGAAAAATTCCTAGAGAATGTGAATTGTTATATAATTTATTAAGTACTGGAGCTAAAGGTAAGATAATGGATGAGATTTTGTCAGGATTTCTTAGAATTAATCCAAGTTAACTGTTTGGCTATCCCATTAATTTGAGATTCAAGAGCAGATAAATTTACTGAATTGAAAGTTATGGGTAAATTTGTGGACTGATTGGGAACTGAACTGGAGGTAGTAGAATAAACACTGAGAAGTAGATAGCATGGAATTGACCATGATAGATTTGTCAGAAATTGCAATACCATTCGATTGTATACTATGAGGCATAAAAATCATAAATAATTGGATCTTTTACATCAAAAAATATCGCTAGCCAACTACATATAATGACCGAGGTCTAGAAATTATTTTTTTCTCGCTAGTGACCTGAGTTGCTTCGCATCAAGTTTCGGCATTTGTATTCAGACACTTGTAACCATCATACATTTTGTTCACTCAGATATTTTTTTTTTACTTCCATAGAAACATGAAGTCTTGCTTGTTTGGGATGTTCACCTCATTCAATCTGTCACGATGGAAAGAACTATACCAACTTTAGATCACATCTTTTAGGAATTTCTTCTATTGTAATTCTTCATTGTCTGTCTTCTTAAGACGAGCATCAGTGCTAGATTTAAGTGCCTTATCAACTTTTATTCACTTTGAGTTAGTTTTAACTTTTACTTTTTGAAAACTGTCAATAGAAATATATTTATGGAATCATTTGTTTCAATATTCCAATAAATATTATATCAAGCAGAAGAATTTAGTAATTTTAGCTTTATTGAAAATTTTATAGACTATTATTTCTATATGGTGTATTATGCTCTGTTAAGATTTAGTTCTTCTAAATGCCGCTAGATAACCTCAGCTGTATTGTTTTGTCTCTTTGTAAGTTGGAATCTAACTTTTAAAACTTAAAAGAGTTGGTGCATCTTATACTTTTATATATATTATAATAAACAAATTGTATTACAACAAGCAGGACCTAAATCTTACCGATTGTTAGAAGATTTTTTTTCTCCTTTATAGATTTAATATTTCCATAATCTCTTTAAATAATGTTGAAGTTCTTGTACGTCCATTGGCTTTATCATCTCTTGTTTATCTCTGTAAATTTTCTAAATTGAGTTCTCATAGGAAATACTTGTTTCAAGGCCATTTGAGTAAGAAAAAAAAAAAAGTTTTTTGCGAATCAGGTCTGTATGGGCGTATGAACAAAATATCTCAAAAATAAAAAAAAAATCCCAAGAAGCTTAAGATATAGTATTTCGTTCAGGTACTACTATCACCATTTCTGACACAAAGATTTTGGTCCAAAATCCAACAGACAAGAAGTGCGACATTGTTTTCTCTTCCAGTTTTTTTTTCACAACTTTCTCGAAAACAACGATTTTCTTTTTAAACTTTGTATACGATTTATTTACATAAATATTTCGCACTTTAATTTGGAACATTTTCCTGAGAAAATAGATTTATTTTTACTTTCTCTTACTCCTCGTACAGAGGAAGTATTGTAATCGTGTCAAATTTTCGATATCGAGTTTTCACCGGAAATATCCGTTTTGAGGTCCCCTGAGTCCAAAAAAGTGGTTTTTAGCAAATGGTCTGTGTGTGTGTGTGTGTGTGTGTGTGTGTGTGTGTGTGTATGTGAACAGCATAGTTCAAAAACAAAAAACCGTAGAAAACTGAAACTTAATATTCTGCTTAGGTATCACCATGCGATCTGACTGTGCGTTATCTGTCAAAATTCCTCAATCGGAAGTATCACTTTACTAGTTGACTTTTTTACTTTTTTGCGTTTTTCTCAAAAATGGCTCCAAAGATTTTCTTTAAACTTGCAACATCAACTACATATACAAGGAGCTACAACTTTTATTTGAAACATTTCTCTGGGAAAATTGATTTAAGGGCCCTTCTGGGGGAGGGGTGGGGTTAGGTTACCCTCTAAAGTGCCATTTCGGGTTATTACACAATTCGGTCATTTAAATAATGTTAATTAGAATTAAATATGTTGTTGAAATTCCGAGTTTGAGAAACATCGGAAAACCGGAAGTGCTTTTGTTTTAACACTTTACTAAATATGATTTTTTCACTTTTTCACGATTTTCTCAAAAATGGCCCCGACGATTTTCTTGAAACTACACATATAAACTAAACATTCAAAGATCTACAACTTTTATATTAAACATTTCTCTGGGAAAATTCATTTAAGGGCACTTTTAGGAGAGGGGTAGGGTTGCAGCTTCCTCTAAAGTGGTATCATACTTGATTATACAACTCTATCATCCAAATGAAATTAGTTAGAAATAAATAATTGGCCAAAATTCCGGGTGTGAAGAAAATCAGTAAACCGGAAGTGCGCTTTTACTGAATAGTTTTTTCAGTTTTCATTAAATTTGGTACACAAACTATAAAATTTGTCAATTAGAATTTTGATAACTGGAGTAAGAGAAAGTTGTGTGAGTGTTTCACACCAGATTTTTTTTTTTTGGTGAGTTGTGGTGGATCAGTAGCGTTTAGCTTTCCTCTTCGCTCCAAAGTGCCACACCGGCCAAGTCTATAATATTAATTTCCTTTAAAAGCAGCTATAATTCCATATTTGAGGAAATTCGGTTTAACCGCAAGTGCAATTTTATTTATTTATTTTAGGTTTTTGAGTTGTTTTTTTGTTGAATTTTCTGGAAAAAGACCATATTTTTGTTTTGTTTTAATTTAAGGCGCTTCAATATCTATGGCTATTGGCGCCCGGAGCCTTCTCAGTGCACTGCCGGCCTCCGGACGGTGTTCTCTCGTTACAGACAACACTGTCCATGACCGGACAGTGAGCTGTAGAGGCCCCTAGGAAGAAAACGACTATAACAAACTGGTAATACCAACTACATAGATAAAAATCTACCATTTTTATTTGATCCCCCCCCCCCCCAGTGATTTTAGGTTGTTCTATAGAATTTTGTGACGTTAAATTGGAGCTTGGTTTAATGTTATTGATGCAATCTTTTTGGCTTAGGGTAATCAGTATTACATCTGCCTGGGCAGGTATTTGTACCCTATCACCTCTACATTGTTTTGGTTGAATAATAAAATTTGAATTTTATAATGAAAGCACAGCAAGAGACATTCCTTTGAGTGTATCATACCATATTACTTTCTCTTACTCCTAGTAAGAGGAAGTATTGTAATAGTGTTAAATTTTCGATATCGAGTTTTCACCGGAAATATCCGTTTTGAGGTCCCCTGAGTCCAAAAAAGTGGTTTGTAGCAAATGGTCTGTGTGTGTGTGTTCTATGTATGTATGTGAACAGCATAGCTCAAAAGCGACGAGCCGTAAAGTGTTCAAACTTGATATTCCGTTTAGGTATCGCCATGGGATCTGACTGTACGTTATCTGTCAAAATTACTCAACCGGAAGTACTACTTTACAAGTTGGTTTTTTTACTTCTTTGCGATTTTCCTAAAAATAGCTCCGACGATTTTCTTCAAACTTGGTATATCAACTACATATACAAAGAGCTACAACTTTTATTTCAAACATTTCTCTGGGAAAATTCATTTAAGGACAGTTATGGGCGAGGGATGAGGTTAGGTACTCAGCTAAAGTGCTATTTCAGTTTATTAGACACTTCTGTCATCTAAATAATGTTAATTAAAATTAAATATGTTGTTGAAATTCCGAGTTTGAAAAATCGGATGACCGGAAATGCGTCTACTTTACCACTTTACTAATGATTTTTTAACTTTTTGCGATTTTCTCAAAAATTGCTCCAACGATTTTCTTGAACCTTCATATATAAACTAAACATACAAAGATCTATAACTTTTATTTAAAACATTTGTCTGGTAAAATTCATTTAAGGGCACTTTTAGGGGAGGGGTGGGGTTATATTTTTCTCTAAAGTGCTTTCATAGTTGATTATACAATTCTATCAACCAAACAAAATTAATTAGAAATAGATAGATGGCCAAAATTCTGAATTTCAAGAAAATAGTAAACCGGAAGTGCGCTTTTACTGAACGTTTTTTCGGTTTTCGACGAATTTCATTAAATTTGGTACACAAAGTATAAAATTTGTTAATTATAATTTTGAGAACTGGAGTAAGAGAAAGTTGTGTGAGTGTTTCACACAAGATTTTTTTTTTTTTTTGTACACTAACCTAACCTTAGCTTGGACAAAATTGGGTAAACAAATAAATTGCTAGATGATACTAAAAGATATTTACAAACGGAAATCTTATTTATAATTTATGTAGATAAATCTTTCATGGTCAGATATTAAGTATTCACTTACCAATGTAGGGGAATAAAAATGTAAAATTCTCACAACAAAAAATTGTTTAAACAAATTTAAATATAGATAAATTATGTTTGCATTGTAGTTGAGTGTTTACACAACTGCCAGTTTTGTCCATTAAAGTTGGCCTTGGAATAATATTCACTGATAACCGTTGATAACTATTATTAATAGATGTGCATTTGATGTAGCCGTCCTAAATTTCATTTTTGTTTATTGATTTTGTAATTTTTAAAAGATTTCAAACTTTTTTTAAATGTAATTTTATACTTACACTTACTGTTGTGAGTGGGGCATTTTCCAAGTTGAGTTTTCACCAGATATACATGTTTTGGGGTTCTCTAAGCGAAAAACAAGGTTTTTTTAACGATTAGTTTATGTGTGTGTTAGTGTGAACAATATATCTCGAAAACAAAAACTTGAAAAAGCCAGATATTCTATTTAGGTACCATCATCCCAACTAATACAAAGGTTTCCAAGTAAACCCAAGAACAGGAAGTGCGACTTCACTGAAGGAGGAAATATTGTAATCTTGTCAAATTTTTGAAATTGAAAACTGTGTATATATGATTGTATGTGGTCAACATAACTCAAGAACGGGAAATCGCAGAAAGATTAAATTTGATATTTCGTTTAAGATCCACCAGGGTATTTGATTCAGCTTCCAGTTTTTCCCGATTTTCTTTGAACTTTGTTTTACTATCTGCGTACATAAATAACTATCATGGCTTGTAACAAACATTTTCCCGGAAAAATGGATATTTGGAGGGGTCTAGGGTAAACAGTAACCTTACGCTTTCTTCTAAACTATCATTTCTGGTTACGTAAGGGGGCTCATACCGGATCAGTTTGTATTATTTGTGAGGCAGAGGAAGAAACACCCATCCAGATGCCAGATGACAGATTGCTTGGATTGTGAGGAAATTAGGTTCAGGGCCTTTGGGCCGCTACAGGATGTCTGTGAAAGAGCTTAGGTTATTGTCCGATTTGTTCGGATTGCGGTGAATCTTGAAGGAAGTTGTTATTATTCCTGGGGTAGCTACATATATGGGCCCAGTGGGGCTTTCGATATCGTAGGGTTTGGTCCCTTCCCTTAGACAAATAATAATAATCTACCAGTTTATAATATTAATATACATTAGAAACTTCATAGAATCCAAATTTGAACCAGAAGTGTAACTTTACAGAATAGGTTTTCGAGTTATCGCAATATTTCTGGAAAATACCACTATAATGATTTCCATTAAAAGTTGGAATGTTAGCTGTTATAAACCTAACACTTTTATTTGTACCCCCCCCGCCCCAAGAAGATATTAGATGATTCTGTGGCGTTAAATTTTAAATGTTATTTGAGATTGATTAAATATTATTGACAGTTATTGGTTAAAATTTTAGAGTTTAAAGAATATTTGTCATTTTATATAATTATAATAATTGAATTAACATTGTATAATTACATTAATAATTGTAGGTTTAGTCCTCACGCGTTAGTGTACTGGCTAGCGCTCTCGCCTTTCGTGCGAGAATTTAGGGTTCGATTCCCGTGAGGGCAAAATCGGTGTTGACCCAGCATCGTGATAAAAAGTGGGAAGCTACGTTAGTAGCGCCCTAGGTAGCAAAGGCCGGAACTAAACCTAGGCGTGGGAACTGCGGCGTGCTTACCACACGCCTCCCTATTCAAATCGCCGTCTGGTAAGCCTTGGCCCTTCACGGGCTATTAACACAGCAGTAAGTCACGTGAGTGTTTTACACCATATTTTTTACTTTCTCTTACTAATAATAGTAAGAGGAAGTATTGCGATCTTGCCAGATTGTCGAAATTGTGTTTTCATCCGAAATACATGTTTTGAATACGGAAATAATGGTCTGTGTGTGTGTTAACAGGAAAACTCAAAAGCGACAAGTCACAGGTTAGCACAAACTTGGTATTGCGTTTATTGCAGTTACCACTGCAACAGCCGTGGGAAATTCGGGCAAAATCTAACAACTGGAATTGCGACTTTAGTGACATTTTTGTTTCCAGATTTTCTTGAAAACAGTTCTAACGATTTTTCTTTAAACTTTGTGTATTACCTACACACATCAATAACCATCACTTTTATTTTAAACGTTTTCCCAAGAAAATTGATTTTTGGGAGTCTCTGGGGGAATCGTAGTTATTATGCTTCGCTCTAAAGTATACCAGCTCAGTATAATATATGGTTTTTACCATCTACATAAAATTACACATTAAAAGTGCACATTTAAAAAGCTATGATAGAATTCCAAATTTGAAGAAAATCGGTTAACCGGAAGTGGATTTCACAGAATATAATTTTGAGTTTTTTTGGATTTTTTCGACAACAGTTACAATGAATTTTTTTAAACTTGGAACTTGCTGGGTGGATAGAAACCTATCACTTTTATTTGAAACACTTTTCTGACAAATTGATTTTAGAGGAGTTTTGGAGGTCTGTCAGTTAGTTTAAATTTAAATTTACATTAGGCTCCACATAAGGCTGCTTTTGGTATACAATTAAAATCCCTACCACCATTTTTATGTCAAGCCCAACTAAACATTGTTACAATTTTACAAAAAATTTCTTGATTAAATAAATTGTATTAATTAGTTTAAGAGAAAGTTATGTGAGTGTTTTACAACATATTTTTTTACTTTCTCTTAAGTCGAAAGAGGAAGTATTGCGATCGTGCCAGATTTTCGAAATTGAGATTTCATCCGAAATATACGGTTTTTAGGTCCCCTGAGTACAAGAAAGTGGTTTTTAGAAAATGGTCTTATGTGTGTGTGTGTGTGTGTGTGTGTGTGTGTGTGTAAAGAATATTTTAAAAACGAAAAGTTGCAGGAAGCTATGTTTTATTTTGAACATTTCTTCGGAAAAAAATTCATTTAAGGGCTCTTCTGGGGGAGAGGTAGGCATATGGTTTCCTCTAATGTATACTATTTCAGTTTAACAATGTGCTACACAATTCTGTTAACTAAATAATATTGATTAGAATTATATAAGTTGCCAAAATCCCCAGGGGCTTAACTGAATAAGTTTTTTGGTTTTTGTGATTTTCTCCATAAAAATGCCGACTGCTTTAAATACTAATAAGAATTGAAGTGTGAAGAAAATTTGCCATCTCGCAGTAAGAAAAGTCGTGTGAGTGTTTCGCAACAGATTTTTCTTGTATAGCGGCTACAAAAAAGTAAAAAAAAAAAAAAAAATGGCACGATTACACTTCTTCTTACTAGGAGAGAAAGTAAGAATAAAAAGACAACTAAAAGTAATGCCCTTGAAAGTAAATATGTATGTATTTATCATTAGGCTTTACTATCTGACCAGCATGTGTATGATAAAGAAAGAGAGAGAACGATTGTGAGAGAGACGCCTGTGGGAGGGGGTGAAAAAGAGAGAAACTAGAAAAAGATTAGAATGAATGGTGAACACGGAGTGAAGGGGTAGGCACACAAGGTAATGAGAAACTTTTTTTCTTTTCTTTTTTTTTTTTATCGCTAGGGGGCACTTGAGTGTGACTGTTGCTATGCAAGATATATACACACGCCAGTAGCGGCACATTATAGAAACTAAGCAGGCGTCAGTTTGTCTACTGTTGCCAGGCAAGCCAGGTTTTCTCTCCATCTCACTCACTCCCTCACGCCACTCTTTCACCTCTCCTATACCCTCACTTTGTACCCCTCTAAACCCCCCACTTGAAAATATTCATTCTTGTTCCAACGTTCCAGTTGGTAACAGCTGAAGCTTTGGAGTGTTTGCTGTACAAACATTCTAACCAGTATATCAAGATCGCCGTCTTTTTTATTATTTTTTATTGGGTACGTGACGTCAACACAAGAGATCTATGTAATTCCAGGGTATTGACAATATTGTTAAATGAAATTAAATTGCCTTATCTTTTTTTTTTTTTGTATTTCCATTCCCATTATTTGTAAACCAATTTTGAACATTGAAGTAAAAAGGAGGGCCACTTAATTATTCATCTTATTTGGAAGTAACTTATTAAAAGTTTAAGTACTTCTTTTTCTCAATACAAATAATTTAAGGCCTTCAAGTAAACGCTTTTATAGGAAAAAAATTAAAAGGAAATTCCCTTTTGACTTCATTTTTTTTTTGTATTATTAAATTGACAACACTTGGATCACTTGGTTTTCTTTAAAGACCTGAACTTCTATTTTTAAACATCTTTTTACTTTCTCAATACCAGCCAGTGTAAGAAGTGGTATTGATTCATTTGAAATTAAAGTATTCATCGAATATAACCTCAATGTTTTGAGGTGCTGCTTGGTATATATAAATAAATCGATTTTGAAATTGTTCAGTGTGTGTGTTTGAGATATTAAACAAATTTGTCACATATTTGAAAAATCATCTCATCTAGGTTAAAGGTTTCAGGAACAAAATTCATCAACAGGAAGTGCAAGTCTCGTGAATTTGTAGTTTTTTCGTAATTTCCTTTGAAAATTGACTTCAATGATTTTATTAAAACTTCCCGAACATATGCCTATCACTTTTATTTGAATCATTTTTCCAATAAAATTGTTTGTGGGGGGGTCTGGGGTCCAGTAGCGTTATGCTTTCTTCCAAAGTGCCACATTAGTGCAATGTATGGTTCTAGGACCTATAGAATATTAATATACAATAGAAGCATTGATAGAATTCCAAATTTGAAGAGAAATTGGCAAAACAGAAGTGCTCAATTTACAGTATAAGTTTTGGAGATTTTTGGAACTTTTTTGAAAACAATTAACGATTTTCATTAAACATGGCAATGCGCTGCACAGCTACCGAACCCTCAAATAAATCGCAACATTTGTTCGACAAAATTAATTTTAGCAGGTTTTTAAAGATTCTCGTCAGATAGTTTTAAATTCAAATTTGCCTCTACAAACTTGCAATTATACCAAAATTGTAGAAATTGAGTTTTCACCGGAAATACATGTTTTAAAGTCACCTTGTAAGAAAAAAAAATTGTTTTTAGCGTCCGGACTGTGTGGGTGTAAACAGAATATTTCAAAAATGAAAACATGCAGAAATTTCAAACTTGGTGCTCCATTTAGTTAGTACACCACCGCAGCTGAAAGTAATGTTCGGCCAAAATTATCAACCGGAAGTCGCGATTTTCTTGAATACGGCTCCAACAGATTACTTTAAAAGTCATATACTATTTACACACATAAATAAAAGTATATATATATTATAAAAATTATATATATATATAATTTTTTTTTGAAATATTTTCTTGCAAAAATTTATTTTTGATTTTTTAAAATTTAAATTTAATTTTTGGAGGTGGGGGAACAGCAGTGTTATACTTTCCTCTAAAGTACCACTTCAGTATGATTTATAGTATGACCACCTACAATTATTACTTTCTAGGGAAGGGAATAGCTAATTGGTTAGCGTATTGGACTCCCACGCGGAGGACCTGGGTTCGTTCCAGCTGTGCTACCCTTAGATTTTTTCTTCTTAGAAGCCTCTACAGCTCACTGTCCGGTGATGGAGAGTGTTGTCTGTAACGAGAGAACACTGCCGGAGGCTGGCAGTGCCTGAGAAGGCGCCGGGCGCCAATGACATAAATGTTGACGCGCCTTAAATTAAAAAAAAAAAATTATAGCTTTCTTTTACTTTCTCTTACTCCTATTAAGCGGAAGTATTGTAATCGTGTCAAATTTTCGATATCGAGTTATAACCGGAAATATCCGTTTTGAGGTCCCCTGAGTCCAAAAAAGTGGTTTTTAGCAAAGTTTATGTGTGTGTGTGTGTGTGTGTATATATATATATGTGAATAGCATAGCTTAAAAACGAAAGACCGTAGAAAGTTGAAACTTGATATTCCATTTAGGTATCACCATGGGATCTGATAGTACGTTATCTGTCAAAATTCCGGTCTGTCAAACCGGAAGTACCCACTTTACTAATTGTGTTTTTTACTTTTTGCGATTTTCCCAAAAAATGAGTCCGACAATTTTCTTCAAACTTGGTATACCACAACTACACATACAAAGAGCTACAACTTTTATTTGAAACATTTCTCAAGGAAAATTTATTTAAGGGCACCGGCACTGGGGGAGGGGCGGGGTTAGGTTTTTTTCTCTTAAGTGCTTTCATAGTAGATTAAACAATTCTACCAACCAAACAAAATTAGTTAGAAATAAATAGATGGCCAAAATACCGAGCTCAAGAAAATTAGTAAACCGGAAGTACGCTTTTACTGAACATTTTTTTCAGCTTTCGACGAACTCCAGCGAATTTCCTCAAATCTGGTACACAAACTCTAAAATGTGTCAGTAACAATTTTAAAAACTGTACTAAAAGAAAGTTGAGTGACTCACAACAAATTTTTTCTATATAAATTATTTTGGGTTAAGTCAATTTAATCTAATTGTTTTTATATGTTTTATATTTTATAATGGAGTAAACATTTCGGTCCATATAACTACCAAGTCTATTTTGAAATTATTTTCAGAGGATGTCGTATGAATGAATGTCTGTCGGTAGGTGTGTGATATCATCAATAATTCATTAAAAATTTATTGATGAACTTTATATCAAACATAATTGTGTTTATCTCTCAATAAATGGAATCTACAAACATAATTAGATAAAATCCCGAACTGACAATGCACATGGTTTCAATCAATAATTAGGTTTCATATTATAAAATAATGCGAAGTTAACAAAATATAAAATATTTATATATAAAATGATTTGTGAAACACTCTCATGACTACTTGTTAATGCTTTCAACTTAAGGCTTAATCTTCTATTGATGAGTAGTTGTTAATAATACCAAGTTTAAAGAAACTTGTCCTCACGCCTTGGTCTAGTAGCTAGCGCCTCGCCTTTCGTGCGAGAATTTCGTGACCCAGCATCGTGACCTAGGTAGCGAAGGCCGGAACTAAACGGCGTGGGTACTGCGACGTGCTTACCACTCGCCCCTCCCCCCCTATTCAAATCCCCGTCTGGCAAGCCTTGGCCCTTCATGGGCTGTTACGCCATAGGGTTTTTTAAAAGAAACTTTCAAAAGAGTCGTTATAAAGAAAACATTCAGTAAAATCACTTCCGGTTAAACGATTTTCTTAAACTCGAAATTTTTGGAATCAAATTCAATTCTTATTAATGTTGTAGTTACAGAATTTTAAGTTCATAGAGACGTGTCGTAAAATACTGAAATGGCAACTTTGGCAAAACCTAATATCACCCATCCCTAAAACTCTTTGAAAATGAATTTTTTGGGAAAATTTGGGAAAATTGTTACAAACAAAAATGATAGATCGACATCTGTAGGATGTTCATGCAAAGTTTAAAGAAAATCGTAGGCGCCATTATAGAGAAAATAGCAAAAAACTGAAAATGATACTTCCTGCTGACCGATTTTGATCAAAACCTTATTGTCTCGTTCGCCTAGACACATCTAAGATATATATATATATAAAGATTCAATTTTTTGCGATTTTTCGTTTTCTTCGTTATCCCGAGAACAAAACACACCCGATAAACTTAATGCAGTCATACACATACATATATGTTGTGGTTGGGTCCGCAGAGCTGGAAAGCATCAGAGATATTTTCGTGATAGCCTGCTTCTTTTTTGGGGTCATCCACCGGTTTCGGGCGTTCGCCTATTATTGGGATGTTTTTTAAAAAGAGTGCAGCAACACAGACTTGCACAGAGCAATATCAGTTTATATACCACCTCGAGCTGAGTTTGCTTGTGCAAGTTTATGTTATCGCACTAAGAAAGAAAAAACAAAAACATACTAATTATGGGCGAACGCCTGAAACTGGTCGATGTCCACAAAAAGAGGAGGTAAGCTGCCACGGAAAATATCTTTGTTTACATACATATTCTATATATATATATTATATAATATATATATATATAGTATATAAACACACACACAGCACACACACACACACACAGCATACAAGAGAGAAAGTGAGAGTATGACAGAGACTGGCCAATTTTTAAAAACCGCTTTATACATTCTCTTACTGTTGGAAGTATTGTAATCGTGTCAAGTTTTCGATATCGCGTTTTATCCGGAAATACATGTTTTGAGGTCCACTGAGACCGTAAAAGTGGTTTTTAGAAAATGATCGTGTATCTGGGTGTATGTGTTTGAACAACATAGCATTTCGTTTAGCCACTATCACCGTATCAGACACGAAGATTTCGGGCAAAATCCATATACCGGAAGTTTTTCATGATTTTTATTGAAACGGCTCCAACGATTTTCTCTAAACGTCGTATTATACTATCTACACACATAAACACCTATCACTTTTATTTAAACCTTCTCCCCGGAAAAATTGATTTTTTGGGGGTTCTTGGGGAAAGTAGCATCATACTTTCGTCTAAAGTATCACATCAGTATAATAAAAGGTTTTACTACCTACATAATATTAATAGATATTAGTAGTATTAATGGAATTCCAAATTTGAAGAAAATCGGTTACTGGATGTGCGACTTTACGAAATAGGTTTTTTGCTTTTTTTGGAATTTTCTTGAAAACGGTTCCAACGATTTCCTTTAAACTTGGAATGGTTGCTGTAATAGCTAGAAACGTATCACTTTTATTTCAAATATTTTTTGAAAAAAATTGATTTCAGAGGGTGGTCGGTCAATTAGTTTAAAATTTAAATTGACACAAACTTTCTTGTTTTTGTCATAGAGCGCTCCACATAAGGCCACTCAGCTATGCAAGTAAAATCCACACCTCCATTTTCATGGCCAGCTCAACTAAACATTATTATGTAGCACTTTTAAAGGCTTGATTACATTGTATTAATTACAGTAAAATCGTGAGTGTTTCAAACCAGAGTTTTTACTTACTGAAGGGGACCTCAAAATACTGACACGTATGCAAGACAGAAAGTAATAATAAATTATTTATTAACAGAATGTTTAGGAACGTATGAAAATAGTATGCGACAGAAATCTCTCCAACTGTCTCTCTCTGGTATATTGTAGGCATTGGCGGTGTATGGGTAGGTGTATATATACCACATGGTCATGTGTATTATGTAAGGAGGTTGAAAGTTTGAGTTTAATGAAAGATACAGGGCAAGTGAGAGGGGTGTACCATCCTGGGACAATAGTGTAGTCGGGCGGGACTTGTGCTGTTTCATAAACCTCTCCCAGTTGCCAGCTTGTATATAATAGGGTACGCCGTGTGTATATCCAGTTCCCCTTGTGGAAAATTAAACGAAGGGAGAAAAAAATGAAAAGGCGTCCGCCCCCTCAGTATCACCTCACTACCAACAAAGCGCAATTCCTTACATCACCCACAATTGTGAATAAAGGAAAATCTAGTGTTTGCGAAACACTCATACAACTTTCCCATATTTTTTTTCAAATTTAAGGCGCGTCAACAAATATGGTGATTGGCACCTGGAGCCTTCTCAGTGGACTTTCCCATACTCTAATTAATACGATTTAATGAAGTTTTCTTTAAAATTGCAACATTTACAATGCTTACTTGAGCTGTCCATGAAAGTGGTGGTGGGGATTTTATTTGATGCCTGTGCGGTCTTATGTGGAGCGCTCTATATCAAAACCAAGAAAGCGTGCAAGTTTAATTTTAAACTAAGTAACAGACCTCCATTAACTTCTCTAAAATCAATTTTGTCAGAAAAAGGTTTCAAACAAAAAACGATACGTTTCTATCTGTGCAGCAAGTATTTCAAGTTTAAAGAAAATCGTTGTAACCGTTTTCGAAGAAATTACAAAAAAAGAAACTCAAAAATCTATTGTGTAAAATCGCACATTTCTTCAAATTTGAAATTTTAGCAATGCTTCTAATTTAAAGATCAATATTATAAAAACAGTAATCCCTCGACATTCGCGAGTTTGAGATTCGCGAATTTCGGTTATTCGCGAATTGATAAATATGTCTGGTTTCTACACACGCGAAACTTGTAGTTCTGTTTTGTAATACAGATTATTTTTCTTAATCTGTTTTTGAATGACCTGCTTATATCTGCTAGATTTGATCATTTTAACACACAATAAAGCCAAACAAATTTTTTTTTTAGTTTTTATGTAAACAATTTTATTTTATTACATACACATACATATGTACTATTTTTTAGTTGTTTACTTCAAAGCACAGCGCCCGCCGCATCAAGAACACAACATGTGACATAATAAGATATAACACCTGTAGAGAAATCGCAGTTAAAAAGTTTAAACATATTAATTTTTAGTCAGTTGTTAACTCGCTGTTAGTTCCAATGACCCGATATAGTGAAAAGTCCCTCAGTTTCAACAGTTCATATGCTATTTGAGGAAATTGTTGTAATAGCTCATCAAATAGGAGGTGGTGCTTTCATAGACTTGAAAAAGCGACGATATAGAAGAGCTATAGAATTCTCACAATGAAGATTTAAATGAAAATGATTTGGCAGAAATTCTAGCCCAGAATGA
>JAAEAF010007199.1:0-57190 GCA_011037195.1 Triatoma infestans
TTTCAAATTTGACGCATATTTGTTGCCTAATTTGAAATCAGATGAATCTCTATCAACCCAAAAAGTTTTGTTAATCATTATTTATCTTGTTCCAGCTCTTTCTCCCTTAGTTTCCTCAATATCTTGGTGGCCGGGATTCATATGAATTTTCCAACTAACCATTTGTTAGCGCACTAAGATAATCTTAGATCAATCGAAAATCATTCAGTATGTATTCACAACGTATTAGAAAAAAACGATTTTGAAATTAATTCAAATTCATCGCAACAACTTCCGCAATATAAATTTGGGTAGCCGCAATATCCACCCGGAAAACTGTGGCATGTCTTCTAAGACTATTCCCTGCTTTAGCATCTTAGCAATAATAGCGCCAGTTAGGGAAGGGAATACGTGGTTAGAGTACTGGACTTGCGGGCTGAGGACCCAGGTTCGAGTCCAGCTGTGCTGCTCTCAGATTTTTCTTTCTAGAAGCTCCTGCAGCTCATTTTCCGGAGATGGACAGTGTGGTCTGTAACGAGAGAACACTGTCCACAGGCCGGCAGTGTATTGAGAAGGCTGCGGGCGCCAATGACCATAGATGTTGACTCGCACTTAAATTAAAAAAAAATAGTGCCAGTTATTTGAAGTCATCAGTATATCTCACGACTGAAATATACAACGACTCGTGCCACTCAGAAATAGCTGCCATAAAGGCTTCGAGGAAGCGATGTCTGAAGGTACAAATATCCAAAGTCTTAGAATAGAGTAAGCCTTCAGTTCCTTATACAATTCCAAATAGCGGCATAATAATTTTCAATTATTCGTACTTGCTGTACTATTGCTATCTAATTGTTTTAACCTCATTTACAATCAGAAATTTCATATTGGGCCTAGAATAGAGTCAGCCCTCAGTTCCTCACACAGTTCCCAATTTGTATCAGAATTATTTGTAATTGCCGTACTAGTGCCATTCATTTTCGTTAATATTGTACCGATCTTAGCCAACGAGCACCGGGGGTACATTCATGTATCATGAATGTTACATCGATGGACACAATGTCCTTATTCTTCACCTTGAGAATTTAATTATTATAATTTTAGTTAATTTTTTTTAATCATGTGAAATAATATTATACATATAAAAGTACACACACACACACACACATATATATATATATATATCTATATATATATAAAAGAATAAAATATATAAAAGTCTGTGTAAATATAACTCACATTTGTAGTGTATAAGTTGAATGTCTATCATTTACTAACAATACTTATTGGTTAAGTATAAAAACATCATTTACAATATCAGAAATTTCTTAGATTTCATGAAAAAGTTAATATCATCATAGTGAGATAAACTATGAAAGATAACTGTTTAAAAATATACGTATATATAATTTTTTATTCAACTTGTTCCTGTAAATAAAGACAAACACAAAGATACTGATAGTATGATATTAAAAGAACTTCATATAATGCTGGTGCAGTAAGGTGCGGTTTTTGTCACTACTACATCCCTTGGAATCTCCCTATAGCGTAGGGCAAGTTGCTGGAACGACCACCGGGGGAGAACCGGCTATCATGAATGTTACATCGATGGACACAATCTCCCTTCTAAAGCAAGGATGTTTCCATACGCTTTGAGATAAGCCGGTACAATGACTTCCATTCTTATATCATTTTCTCTTTAGTTCGAAGCAGAAAGAAGAAAAGGAAAAAAGATAGCAAAGCATTTTCGGCTAAAAAGGTTCTTTTATTTTTTATTTAAATTGTCAAGATAACGGTTCGAAAGATTTTATTCAAACTTCGTATAATAATCATACACATAAATACACCCACCTCTTTTATTTTTCCCGTAAAACAGAGATTTGAATGGTTCTGGAACGGAGAGGGGGTGATGGTCCAACATTAAGCTTCCTTTTAAAGTGTTATAATGTATGACTTTATACCACCTACAAAATTAAAGTACATTAAAAGCTAATGTACCTTAATGTCTAATCATAATAGGCACATACACAGTAATACAAAACCTTATAATCTCCCGCACTTACAATCCAACAAGTGTCGAGTGTAACAGAAACACTACGTTGAAGTAAACGCTCTGCACGAAATTGATAAATTTACTCTGACAATGGATGAAAATCCGAAACCGGTCAGAATAAAATAAATATGCACGCTAAGACGGATAAAATACCAGATACATCAAAAACATTGCTAGAATATCAACTAAGAAGAAATTGATTAAACGAAATTGCAATATTATCTAATAGATTTCTGAATTTTCAGGAGTTTCTCAAAAAGAGTTCCATCAATTTTCTTTTTAACTTGGGATGCTTATTGCAAAAATCATCCTATTACTTTTATTTGAAATGAAAAATTATAATCTACCATTACAAGGTTTGCTAAGGGTTGAGACAGAGAGCACTGCTATAACATTCAGATAAACAAATTTACTTCCCATCATCTATGTTTATACGTCACCTAACTAATATCGCATATTAAGGTATTATTATTATCGCATATATTAAAAAAAAAAAAAAAATCAATTATATTATAAAAATTACGGTAAGAGAATGTGGTGTAAGTATTTTACACCACACTAGACTGGCTGGTCGATAATGATGAAGATTCTAAAATTCTTTTAATGAAAAAATGTAGAAACTTCTTCTGCTACTGTGGTGCTACTGGGCATCAATGAGCTTGGACTTGGAAGTCCAATGTCATCTGTTTCGTGGGAAACAACTTCGGAACCTGGCATCCCGAAATACTTTTGTATGGATAGATTAAAATGAGACGGACATATGGAAAGATAACTAGGGTGGTTATGAGCATGGGAGTCCCCAGTTCAAGCCCTGCTAAATTTATATTAGTTTAAAAAAAAAATTTTTTTCTGCAACCGTTTAATAATGGTGACAATTATTAAATAAAAAACTAGTGACTGAAGTTATATTTTAAAACACAACTGACAATGAGTAAAAGCAGCCACTACTTTTTTCACTAGTGAGAAAAGTAATATTATTCAACCCTAACTAGCCCAGCATCTAGCGGCAATACGCGAAAACGAAAGTTTTCAAAACGAATCCCAAATAACAACAGATTTGATGTTATACCAAATACAACAGGTTATAAGCAGAGAGTGTATTTGACTTGAATTAAAGTACATTCTCGATATTTGTAACTTTTTATACTTTGTATCATTTAAGAACCAATTAATTGGTTTCAAAAAAAAAAAATTGAGATTCAAAACACGAGAAAAGTATTTTTATACTCACGTTCAATTGCCACACACGCACACCCTTATAAAAAAGAATTACTTTACTGACGGTTGGATAAATAACTACTTTTTTCTTCTGTAATATTCCATAATCTACTTCTTACTATGGTATATTATCCCGAAAGCAATAAATACATAAATATTAGTTTAAAATTGTTAATAGTAAATTATGTGCTCCGCTTCTAATCTGGACATTAAGCGTTCCTGAAAAAGTAGGTATTACTTTACACGTGGAAAGATAAAGCATCCCTAGTCCCACCAACCTAATACCATTCTTAATCTGAATCGGTATTCAGGTTCTCTGGATGACAGATTTCATTCAGAAGTACCCATTAACGGACGAATCTGTCCCCAGTTACGGTGTATTATAATTGTTGCGAATTGCACACTGATTATTATTATTATTTATTATTATCTGTGAACAAAAATATTATTTTAACAAGAAAAGAATAAGGACATAAAAGTAGGTGAAAATTTTTATACCTTACCATGGTTAGAAACGTTTTAGCCGTGGTTGGATACAAGTTGGTCCGTATTAATTTTATGGTCGGTATCCGTTGTTGCCAGTTATCCCAAGGCTGTTTTTAACCTTGGCTCTTACAGTGGCCAATGATCCTTGTCATCGAATAACCTTCCAGTAAAACTTGCAATATTCTCTAGAGAGAGAGAGAGAGAGAGAACAAGATTTGAAGATTTGTCACGCGCCATATATTATACTGTAATCTTCATTATATATATATATATATATGTCCTCACTATATGGTTATATCCTTATATATAATAAAAACAATGTATATAAATATTATAGTAACAAATATAATCACAATAATTTACCAGCCTAAAAAAAGTCCCATTTCTTTACATTAGTTTTGCGTGACTTTTTATGCGCTACAATATATTGCTAATCATGGTAGGTGGTAAGTGTCAATAATTTTTTTAAATTAACTCTAAAACTCAATGTGGCTCAAGTATTCGACGAGTGTGGCACCCGGGGCTGTGTAAATTTAAGAGAATTCTTCCAAGAGCTTATTATTTGATCTTGAAATTATATCTCACTGATCGCATTTTCCAGCTTAAATTTCGATCAGCTACCGCTGACTTAAAACCCTATTTTGCCCTTTCGCCGATGGCACTGCTATTCTTGCTTTCAGTTTTGACCGTAAGATAGCTTGGACCGATTTATGGTCTCACTTATGTTTATTAGAACCATGGGCTAAAAAAATGGCATATTAAATTCAACCCACAGAAATGTCTACAAATCATCTTTAATTTGCGGCGCTCCTCTTGATCTTCCTCAGCTTAAACTCAATAAAACTTTCTCCTGTGAACGAAATTCGCTATCTAGGAATGTACATCGACATACGACAAAGATCGAACCCATATACTAGGCTAAAACGACTGGAACTGAAGAAAATCGGAATAAACTACTGTTGCAATTAACAGGCAGAAGATCGAAACTCTCACTAGAAAATAAGCGACTAATATATAACTGCATACTCAAACCATATAGACTTATGGTCCTGAACTATGGGGTTCAACTAAAAAGTCAAATTCACAGAATCGAAAATACTTCGCCAGATCCTCCTTCTATGTATCAAACTTTACTCTCTATAAAGATCTCATTATCTCCATATGTAACTGAAACTGCACAATTTAAATATAGAATGTTCCATGAATCTCTTCCTCTGTGCTCTAATCCTTTAATTTAAAATCTCGCCTCCTCAACTATTCCTAACAACACTCCATCCGGTGACTTCCTCCAGGGGGCTGGACAGCAAGAGTATTAACAATGGGTGGATTCTCTCCTCAAGACTATCACGCCGACTGTGCTCTTCATATTTTTTTACTTATTGTTGTGCATTACACAAATTGTAAATGGCAAATAAATTATTTTTTTATTATTATTATGATTTTTTAACATTTTGTCATTTACAACTGTACATAATGGTACAATAAGTAGATATGATAAGGATAGTAAATGGCGTGAATTGTTTAAATAGTGATCATCCAATCATGATCTCCATTAGCCAACAAGGGATCGCGGAGCCAACGACGCCTCAATCGCCTTAGGGGGTTCAAGGAAGGAAGTGTGGTTGAGGACAGGTTAGCGGTTAATGGATTTGGGGTATGTTGATAAGTTTTTTGTGAAATCTATTGTAACGAGTTTTACTAAATTCGGATATAAAAGGAATTTTGAGATCTTTAAATATAGTTAAGTTACTAACATAGAATGGAGCGTTTACAATACAGCGGAGAATTTTAGATTGAATTGTTTGTAATCCGTTGAACGTTTAGCTGATCCGTAAAATTCAAGTCTGTAAGTCTATATAGGTGCTAGGAGGGATAGATACTGTCGTCTTTTATTGAAGTATTGATTAAGTGAATTGTTAGTCCAAATATATTTAAAAAAAAAAAAAAAGACTAAATGTGAAAATTGAATGGAAAACTGTTCTTTTATCAATTTTCTTTTTTTACTTCCTATTACAGCTGTAACAAGAATTATTACGATCATGTCAGATTGCCGAAATTGAGGTTCCATCGCAAATAAATAAATTGAGATCTCCTGAATACGAAAAAAATGTTTTAAAGATACGGTTCTTAAGGAGTATGCGTGTGTAGACGAAATTTTTCTCAACTCAAATTCTAGTAAAAACTTTTGATATTCTATTTTGGTACCATCACCGTATCTGAAGGGTTTTTTGTTATTTTTTCCCAGATTTCTTGAAGCAGCTCTAACGATTTTCCTTATACCATTTTCATACATGAAAGGCTATGACTCTTATTTGAAATATCTTTCTCGGAAAATTAATTTTTTGTAGGGTTCAGGAAAAGCAGCAACGCTAAGTTTTCTTGAAAAATGCCACTTCAGTACAATATGTGATTTTACCAGCTTTATAATATTAAACCGCGTTACTGGAAATCCATATTTGAAGAAAATAAGTTACAGGGAAATTCTACTTTTTAGAGCTCTCTTGAGTTTGGGAAGGGAGGAATTTTCTCGAAAACTGCTCGTATTACTACATTATAGTCCAGAATGGCCACGCACATTTTTTCTGGGAAAAATATATGAAGTAAATGTTTATATCTGAACTGTTAATATTCCACTTTGGTGAGGGGCAGGTAGATTTTTTTCTCTAAAGTGCTATTTCTGTTTACTAAACAATTCTTTCTTGTTAATGATACACGGACACTCTCGGACCTATTAAGCTAAAATTGACGATTTGTTATTGAATATATTTTTCCTAAGGGAAACAGAAGAAAGAAATTCTTTATTAACCAGTTAAAAATGTTGTTGCTATGATACATTCATAATTTTTTCAAAAGTAATAATTCTTCTAGCTTGTTGAAAGAGGACGCGACTTGTTCTAGAAACTAAAATCAGCACTTACTCGCCTCGTTATCTACGGTGGATTCCTTCATAACAAGGTGTTTTACCAGAGACAACAAGTTTCTACATGATTTATTTTAAAGGAGGGAAAAAATAAAGAAACTATCCCATTTCTATTTATAATTCACTATAAATTTTATATTTTATTTTTATTTTTAATAGTTCAATATTTGAAAAATGTATGATATATTTAAAAACAGTTCATTAACTATGTTACTTTTTTGTGTGATAAGAAATATTTATTGACTTTATCTCTTAGTATTTTGAGTTATTGCAATGTGAACACTGTTTTCTCTTTCTATTTTAAAATTTCTAGTTTTTCCCCCTTTGATTATAATGGAAATGTTTGATAATTTTAACAAAGTTATATTTATTTATAAATTATACGTTAAACAGCCAAGGTACATTATGCGGATACCATGTAGGACTGACTTGTACATAGACTTAATAGACAATAACTTTTACCAATAAAACAAAAAATGAATATAAATTACATAATTGTAATATATTCTTGGTCTGAATAGATAATTTATTTGAACCATTCAGGATGTATTACGAAGAACGACATTTCTATATCCAGTGAATATCATTATTCAAATCCTCAGATCTTTGTACGCATGCTTCCTTCTATATATCCAATCATTCTCTCAAGCAAATATTTTAATCCCATCTATTATTTAAGCTATAAAGTAACTAACCATTATAATAAGAAAATTCCTGTTCTTATTTCTTTCTTTTTTTTCAAATAAACAGCAAGTAATTCTTTCCAAAGCTTCAGATGACCTGGCCTTGTTAATTCACAAATGACAAGATCTATAATATTGGCTATTTAGATTTTATCTCATTGTGTTTTTATCAAGATCAAACTCTATAAAACTTATTTCCGCTTTCAAGACCATTAAAATATGTACTTGCGATGAAAACCTGACATAATTCGCAGTACTTCCTATTAACTCCGTAAGAGAAGGGATGGATACTGTCATTAAAAAAAAAAAAAGAAAAAAAAAAGCCTTATGACGTTCCAGCTCTTGAAAACCTCTATAAAATCAAAAACAAGAGAAAGTAAAAATCTGTATCAGAATATGTATATTTATTTTAAACAAAATCTCAAAAATATAACAAGGACAGATGGGGCTTGTGCAACATATATTTAAAAATTGGCGAATCTGTGGATACTAAAAAAAAAAAAAAAAAAAAACATTGATAATACCCGGTTTCAAAAACGTTACATTGAGTGTTGTGGTTGTAAGTAATGTTAATTCAGTGATACTGTAATATAAAACATTGCAGATAATTGATTTAGAAGAATGTAAAATAAAGTAATGCCTATTGCCAAAAAAGGAACAGACGTATTCCCCTGCTACTTCAACATGCTTCCATTCCAAGTGAATTGTGGGAGAAAGTTTAATAGAACCAATCGCCCGCAAATTAGCCTAAAAAAAAAATAAATAGAAAAGCTGAAAATAGTTCCATCAAGAACTCAATTGCGGCGCCACCACTGAGCATCACAGAGTGATGGTGTGAGAACGAATTGCGTTGACGGTTGACGATGACTCAATCAGAACGAGTAAGGTTACAAGCGGAGAGATATCGGCCTTTATATACAGGCGTCTGGATTAGCCCCTACTCTCTTTAACTTCTTTTTCCAGTACCCAGAGTTGCTCTCTTTAGTTTACCCCTTCTACAAGCTCGAGTGCAGAAAGAAATGCAGTGAACTTGAGGTGGGGAATGATTCTGTCTATTACACAGTGCTCTCAAATTAAATAAAAATTATTAATATAAAATATGTAATAAAGAAAACATTCTTTTCTATACTGTTGTCACAGTAGACTTATCAACTTACGGAAAACAGTCTGTACTTATGGTGATGACATTGGCATTCTTGAATTTATCTGTAAACCAATTACAGCATCCCACCTATAATCCAATAACAGCCACAACACATAAAGCAACGAAAGCAAAGAAAATCTTGCCCACAAAGGAGCCCAACAAATTAGAATAATCAGAAATATAAACAAATGAATTTTACTCTGCGGCAGGCCTCTTGTCCATCCTTGTACATCTTAATGCAAAAATCTTTCTGTTGCAAACTTAGTTCGGTACCATGTGATTCGAATTGGCATTTGACTTACTTGGAACTCACGTAGAGACTAAAACAAGAGAAAAAAAAAAATCGAACAAACCGCCTAAGAAGCCGATGATCAAAATTACCACTGGAACCGAAAAAGACTGTTAAAATATATCTAAAAATACTAACGTTACGTTTTGTCTTTAGTTCTATTCTTCAGAAGGCCGCAAAATTTCATATTAACTGAAGCAGTACAAAATCTACAAATTGAAAAATTCAAATGACTCTTTTTTTTTTTCTCAAAACTCTGACTCAAAAATCAAGTCTCCATATCATTCCAGAAAATAACTATAATGTCATCGACTAAGCCTCAATGGCCCGCAACTACCTCCGATTTTGATATAACAAACTTCACCGAGAGTATGGGCAGTTCTGTCAACCTGTATAACATGTCCAGAATGTCACCACACATTATATTTTTGTATCCATTTTGTTTACACAGTGAATGGCAATTACAAAATGATAATAATAATAATAATAATAACAATAATAATATAATCCTCATCTAGATTTTAAATTACATTATAGTTTCTTCTTAGATTATAGTGACGCAATTATTTGCGAATTAATTTCAAGGCAAATAAAATATTTACTTTATTGGTATTTATAAAACGTAATTTATTTGGTAAATAGCTGTTTCTTAAAAATAAGCACCTTTAATTAATTATTTAGTGAGTTGTGAGAGAAATAAAAAACTTACTAGCGGTCAAATAATTGATCACTTTATTAACAAGATTTGAAATAAGTATAGGAACATTGTATCAAAGGAACATTTTTCTAAATAAATATAATATTATTTTCAAGTGATTTATAAATGAAATAATAGTAGAAGTTGAAAAGTTGTGCGTGCAATTAATTATCCAGTATGTTGTTGGTTTTTACGTTGTTTTCCCAAGACCAAAATACTGTCACGAATTGGTCTGGACACGAACAGAAGAGTAAATAACTATAAATCATTGTTTCAAATGGTAAACGAGACTTGTCGATTTATGTCGACATAAAAAGTTCATATTTGTTCTTTGTATTAATTGGTTACTAGTTATGTAATTTACATGCAAAAGTAATTTTCAGTATAATTTTCATAGATTTTTTCATTAATTTAATTTATTATTTATTTGTTACTTAAGCGGAAATCAACATTGTGGTCATTAATTTGATTCAATTCAGAGATTTTATTATCTGCTTATTTAACAAACACGCTTTTTATTAAATAATTATGAATTAAATAATTGTGTACGTCACTTCATAAAGAGTCTTCTCATTTTAAGATGAATGAAGTTAACGCCTCACCTTTTATTCAACATGGCCCTCCGGGCGATGTATTGATATAATTCCCCATCTTGAAGTAATTCATATAAGACTGCTGGATGTAGAAACCCCAGTGAATTCATGTTATACACGCTGATAATCCAAGGTGTTACCAAGGGACATTAAGGTGTTCCTTAATGCAGATTGTCATGCAAGCCAGAGGAGGCCAGAGTGGCAATATCCATTCCCGGGAAACCGGGCTAAATTATGCGGACCCACATTCAGAGCCAATGTTGAGAATCAAGCAATATATCTTTTTCTATTTTTAGTCTTTAGTCCCTCAGCAGTACGTGAGATCTGGCTTTAAATGAGATCAATGAACCTTTAAAATTAACAGAGAAGTTACTGCTAAATCATAAGCTGGTCAAGAAGAAAGCTGATGGATTTCTTTTTCTCTGACCCCACCCAACGACAGCAAGTTTCCTCGTAAATCCAGTAAAAGGAATTTAAACCGCCGTCAGGATTTGAAGTTTGAGGAAAATCGTTGAAGAGCCTAATTCCAGAAAAATCATGAAAATCTGTAAAGTAAAAAAAAAATCGAATGTAAAGCACTTTCAATCGACACATTATGCTTGAAATCTTTATGCTGAATATGAAATTAACGCTAACAGCTAAATGAATATCGAGTTTGAGCCATTTTGGGATTTCCATTTTTGAGATATTTATTCTAAAACATACACAAACAAGCTCACACACACACACACACACATAGTTACTAAGTGGGAGAGAGTAACATAAATTACTATTTGCTAATATCACTTTTATCATACTAATTAGATCTTAAAATATATCTTTCTTATTAAAACACTTGCGCAAATTTGCCACAACGCAATTCTCTCTTTTGAAGCATTAAGAGAAAGTAAATAATAAGGTATTTCAATAAAACTCATGCTGCTGGGCAATCTTCATCTCACAAGTCCTCCCCCCCATGTAACTAGAAGTAAATAGAAACAGGTCCGCTCGCAGAGTAACCACATTCTAGGAAACAAACTTTTCTACCTTGACTTGTTATTAGGTGTGATGGTAGCAGGATTAGTGTGGACAAATTGTGTAAATGGTGAATTGAGAACAGACCCTATACTCACAATTTATATTTACGATCTTTACTGAGTAAGAAGAGAAGATTTTTTCTAGAGTAGAGTGTAGCTGCGGAAAGAGTTTTTGATGCGGTAGCGTGTTGAAGGTAGAATGGTAGAAACTGTCTAGAATCGCTTGAAGAGCGGTATGACTAATTAAAACTCTTGCCCATTCTAACGGTGGCGAGCTAATGTGGCTATCTGGCTTGATGTAACTTTCCGACATCAAGTTGATTGAGCGTCTGATGTTTACTCTTTAAAATTTATATGGTTATTAACTCGTACGCTTCATAGTTGACTTCGTGAGTCACTTCTACTGTTTAAAGTAAAGTTAATGACTGATCTTAAGCCCCTCATATGTTCAGCTTATATTAGATTGCTCTTGTAGCCAGTGACAGTTTTTGTGATTAGCCTTCGTGGTTGATGCTCATGTCCCAGTTGCGGGTGTGACAGAGGTTAATGCGTAGTTGAAGTGCGCTTGGTGCGCGGTCCTGACGCCTTGATGAGGTTGCTAATAGAATATTGAGAAGCAGCTTTTCTATGGCTAACTTGACTATTCGTTCCATTACACGAACATCAGAGGTTCAGGGGCCGCTATTTGACCGCCCCTGTTGTATAATCTCCTTTATAATCCTACAGGCATGGAGGACTTCAAGTAAAGCCAATGTCTTTTCATAATATCAAGTTTAAGCAAGTCCCATCTGGATTGCACGAGTATTATACCAGTCGCAGATATGACCTGAGGTACAGTCTCAACAAACGTAACGCCCTTCGCAAGAGAGGCAAACCTCAGCAGCTAACCGCCAGCTTTTCATTGACGGTCCACACAACATTAGCTAATTCTGGGACTGCGACATGAATTATGACACTTACCTTCATTCTTATTATGCCATACAATATCAAATCGGGTGCCGTCTACGGTACGAACCGTGAGCACTATGCGGTATGCTATAAAGTGTGTACCCGGAGCTTTCTAGCACCGGTTCAGGACCATACCAACTTTTGCAAAGAAGTTAAGCTTCAACCTTCTCTATGAGTTCTTGACTACATTGTACAAAAACTGGGGACTTCAGATATTTCTCTGTTTCACAATAGATCGTTATCTCTGAAATTTATATTGCTAAATACTTTGATTACTTTTCAGATTTCTAGGCGTAGTTTAGCGGTGGGTTGGCAAACATCATTAACGGCACACTTGACCTAAATGGGCACGCGACGCCACAGTTATTTCGAAATAAGACGATTAAAAGAAGTAATTAAAAAAAAGAAAGTAAATAACAACTTCTATAGATAAAATCTTTTCAGATTAAAACCTAACTACTTTATAAAGAAAAAAAAGTTACTTTAAGTATAAAGGATGATATTAAAAAGGGACATAGTTGCAACTGAGTGGAGTGAGGGGAGAAATAAACACATGCATTTAAAGTAGTAGAATATACAGACAAACAGAACGTTGGCCAACTATATTATTATCACAATTGGTTTGCCCTGTTAACACTCCTGATTACCACATCTTTCTACCTTAACTTCTAATTGCATGTTATTATAAACAAATTTGGACTATTCCACTTGCCGCTGGTTCCCCTCTAACATGCCACCACATGCTAAATAACTTTATATCCACCAACTCTTTGGCCACCTCTATAACTCATCTCACCTACTTCGTCTTCTCCAAAAATCTACTAACACCGTGCGCTGTGTTCGTGATTATTTCCCCTGATCCACGCTTCCTAGAACTTATACTTCGGTGCTCCTCGAAAAACGAAGGAATTAAATTGTCTCCAGCCCTTAATCTCTCCACAACTCCTTTCCTCTGCCTCAAACGTATACAGAAAAAAAAATGCTTCGAGACAGAGGGGTAACAGTATGAGAGCTTTATATCACAAACTTTTCCTACCTTGTTGGGAGTACAAATTGTCTGCCTGACTGGCTACTTTCTTTTCCTAACTCACTATGCTACATATTCCATCTTCTCAAGTTTTAAAAGAAGATAGAAAAAACAGAAAAAAAAAAAAAAATCAGGGAGAAAAACCAGTTCCAAATACAGTTTTGTAGAATTCTCCGTTATAATTTGTAGTTGTTCCCACTAGAACCTGGAGAGTTTAAACTCTCAGCGGATGTGCACAAATTACCATCCCATAAATTACAGCTTTATCTACTGTATTTTCACTGTTTATTTTTATTTGGATAAATAATAAAATAATTTTTACATGTTACATTTTTTACTTTCTATTACATAAAAGGAGTATTGCAAGTGTGTCAATTTTTTTTAATTTTACTTTACAAAAAAAATACATGCTTCAAAATCTCCAGTACCCGAAAAAGTCAGTATAACACAAAATTCTGAAAATTTTTAAGATGATTCACTTAAGTGCTATCAGAAGACTTAACAAAAAGCTTTTGTTAAAAAATCGCTGAATTGAAAGTACTTTCTTATTCTTTTTTTAAATCAATTAACGCCTACAAATATGGCTCTTGGCAAATATAATAGACTTGTTATTTCAAATTCTGTATATGTTGAGCTAGAGATGTTGCCGAGACATAAGACATGCCAGCACACTTATACTTCGATACTCTCCACTCATTTTGCTGTTGTTGCATAACGGCTGACCCTTACAGGTTGTGGGCTGTCGAGACGCCAATTTTAAAGAGGTGTTTTTGCAGGAAGTCATGACCCGACAGGTTGCGGAAGCAGGCCACGCCTACTGGCGTGACGGAAAGTCAGTTGGAATGATCATTTCTTTTTTTTTTGCAGTAATGGCTCTCATCTTTTGTCTTTTGCCTTCCATTTTTAACTGAAATGATGGCCTTAGCATTTCTAAGAGTAATGGGAAAGTTGGACTGTATCTGTAGGAAGCGTTCTTTAGCGAGGCAATCCGATTTCTTCATTCCCGAAAATTTCAATATGACCTGGCATCCACTACTGTTTTACTACTTTACCTTCCTGATGCATGTGTGGAGTATGCTAATCTTGCAGGTGGTTTCAGTTGAATGGCTACTGAATTACACAGTCGAGAGAGAGAGAGAGAGGATGACATGTTGTTCTTGTGAGAGATTGGGAGAAGGCGGAACTATACCTCGAGGGCAAACCAACCAACTCCCGCCCACTTAAACGAAATGCTTGGAAAAAATCTATATCTTCCCTGGTAACCTTGACCACCACGAAACCTTTCCCCAGCTCGCGAGTGCAGAGCAAGCTCTGCCGGGCTGACTCTCGATCCCGTGGTACCATTATGTAGAGAGACAAGTCTCCTACTTAAAAGCCTAGAATGGTCACTGGCCTGACTTTGGGCAGGCAAGCCTGACCATAGGCCTACGGTTTTACAACACCCTCCTGACAAAGCCGGGACTTTGCCTTGCCATTTAGTTGAAGCGGTTATTCTGTACCCAAAGAGAGAGGATGACAGCCTGCTAGTCGACGAAGAATACAAACTTCCTCTCAGATCTTTGACTGAGACACTCGAGGGTCATTTGCACAGCATGTATCTCGCCCTCTTAATTATCGGCCCAAGCTGGGATGTAATCTTCAATTTCAAAGTCATCAGCATAAACACCTGCTATAGCAACTCCCCCCCCAATCTTGTACGCTGATTTAGAAGTACCTCATTACAGAATAATTTTTTCAGTTTTTTGCGATTTTCTCTTAAAGCGTTCCAACGATTTTCATTAAACTTTGAATACATACAGCAGCCATGACGTTTATTTGAATCTTTATTCCCGAGAAAATTGAGTTCTAAAGGATTCCGGGGGGGGAGGGGGACTGCAATGTCAAGCTTTCCTGTAAAGTTTCGCTATCAGTCACAGTTCTATCACATACATATATAATATTAAGATATATTACAAGCGTAGCTAGAATTCTAAATTTGAAGAATAAGTTACTCAAAAAACAACTTTACAGAATGACGCAGTTTATTGTAATTTTCTAGAAAAAGTTTTCCCACAACTTTCCAAAAATAATTTTTGGAAGTATGTGAGACAGGTTTCTATCTGTGCCGTCTTCCAAAAAATTCCCCAAAACTAAAAAAAAAACAATTCTTTAGGTCTCTCTCTCTCATGGTTAACCAATTTCCATTAAATTTGGAATTCTATCATTGCTATAAATGAGCCCTAATGTTAAACTTATGGGGTTGGAACCACGAATTGTTTTTTTTTACCAACGCCGATTTTTATTGGCATTGAGCCATTTTTTGGCGAGGAGTCCAATAGAGAGCAGCCATTTGGGTAATACCTGGCTGCGCGTTAATATCCAGATCATCATGAGCACATTGCAGGGCAGTACATCTCAGTGGATGCTCGCTCGTCGTCTCCTCTCCCAGATTACATAGAGGGCAAGATGGTCTGTCCACTATTACTATTCGCCACCGATGATGTTGCAAGAAGTCGTGGCCCGTCGAGTCCTCCCGCCTGCAGAGGGCCTCCTATCTCTTTCCGAGTACTGCCTAGCGGTGAACATCATGTTGTTTGCTATTCAATGTGGACGAGATCAGAGAACTGGCGGGGCCGCACGAATATTAACTGGGGGGCGCTCTGGCTGCGATGACCGTGCGCCGAGCTTAGCTAGCTGGTCAGCTTTTTCATTTCCATCCAGCGCACAATGGCTTGGAACCCATTGGAGTATGATTTTTAGCAACTGGCTAATCATTCCTGCAGCTAAGTATGTTACTGGACTCGCAGTTCCTTAATTTAGTCAAAGCGATAACGGCAGCAGGTGAGTTCACCAGAATGACAAATTTCTTGGTGTGAGTCATTCAATATTTTCAAAAGCGAGCTTTATTGCAGCAATTTCGCCATCAAAATTCGTGCACGCACGTCCGACTGGCTGGTAGCTCTGAAATAATTCGCAATAAACACCCGCACCAGCACCACTACGGTCGGGCTGTACTGACCCATCTATAAATACATGCAGCCAATTTTCTGATGGGTATCTGCTAACTAATGTCTCCAAGGCCGCCGCCCTGAGTTCCATCCCTAATGACGTAGACTTAGTCTCCCCATTAGTTAGGTCCAGGGCGGCTGGTGCCAGTTCCAAATCAGATGGCGACTGAAAGGAGGATAGATACATTTGCCTATGATCCAGCTGGAGGTTGTATTCCGCTTGGAGGGGCTTTACCCTGTTTATAAAACTTGTGTATGTGACCAGTCTTCCTGAGGCTGGTACATAAAGTTTCCAAAAAGGGTCATCTAGTCGCCTTGACCTTCATAATGTGTCAGCGCAGCGGAAAGTCTTCTTACTTATAGGGAGGCAATACCAGTTTGTAACTCCATAGCCCATCGGTGTTGTTTAGGTCCTCCAGTGATTACCCGCAGAGCATTGTTCTGTACCCTGTCGATCCTTTGGAGTGTTGTATTGCTAGCTGTTACTATTACTTCTCTGCTATACTCCACGGATGGTCGCACATTCTTGTAGGCTGTACTCCAATTTGGGAACATCCTGTGTTGACCCCCATGTGGTGCCGGTAAGACGTTTCAGGAGTGTCATACGCTAAGTTCCGCGATCCACACTCTTCTGAACTTGCAAATTCCAGCTGAGCTTTGAATCAAGTGTTATTCCCAAGTAGGTTGCTGCTTCAATTCTGGTAATTTCCTGCCCGTTACACCTGAGGCTCAATTCATAATGTTTGGTCGATAGGGTGAAAAATTGAAAAAAAGGAAAAAGTACCACGAATTGTACTGAAGTTGTATGTTAGAGGAAAGCTTAACTTGTTGCTTCTTTACCAGAATCCTCCAAAAAATGTTTTTCTGAAAAGAAAAAATGTTTCAAATAAAAATGATGTAATTTATTTGTTTATTTATTTATACAAGGGTTTTTTCTTAGTTTTGAGAATCGTTCAAGTAATTTTTGAATAAATTGCGAAAATGAGAAATAATTCAATAACGTTTCACTGCCGGTTAATGGATTTAGTTCAAAACCTTCACAAGCTCCTTGCGATTTATTGGATTTATTTTGTGACATTTCTCACACACACGTGAACCGTCAGATTATCTAAAATAATTTTCTCACAAGTGATAGTTCTTCAAATGAGCAATTAGTATATCCAGACCGGATATATCTTCAAAACCGGTATATCTTTAAACCAAAGAAATCCGCTGCTCTGGTTAACGAGAATATTGTGGTAAATTAAAGGAAACAATTAAGGAAATACGAACATTTATTCAAATGATTTTTTTTTTTTCAAACTCGGAATTTTAGCAATATAATAATATATTCTCATTGTCATGTATAGGTCTCATTGTCATTGGATTGTCATTGTCATTGCCTCATTGTCCAAGGTAGTGGACATGGTACCATTCAAATGGTACTTTAGAGGGAAGTCTGACGTCACCATTTCCCTAACATCAATTTTCTCGGAAAAAAGTTTCAAACAATAATGAATAGGCTTTTGTTTGATTAGTTAGTGTAATAAATGTGACAATTTCTCTGGCGATGATTTGGAGGAAAACTAAAACAATATCGTTCAGAAAATTCACACTTTCCATTGTATAGTGGATGTGTTAGTTGGAGAGAATTTGTCTGGTTGATGAACTAAGAAGACAGAGTTAACACTGGTTAACTAATATATTAATTAAGAGACACAGACTGCTCGGACCTTACAATAGAGAAATGTATAAGGTAGAGTGGTAAATGGGTAATGACATGTAGTGATTGGATGTATTCAACTGTCCTCAACTGTATCGAACTGTGTTTTCATAGATTGTCCGCCGCTATATTTATACAGTTTTTCCCACTCCAATCCGAGAGAGTGCTTTGAGTTTGTTTCTATTGTCTTTACTCTCTTTCTTTGCTGATCTCTCCTTGGTTGCTGTTACATCATCCCCTCTCCTGAAGATATTTTTCATATGTGAAAAATTTGAGCCTGCGGGTGAGTGTATGTGTGTAGCACATCTTGTTTGGCTACGAGTTTGTTGCTGCTAGCGTGGGGTTGTTGAAACTAGCTAAGTAATGGAGACTAGCTTTTGATGCAGAAAGCCGGTGATGAAGCTGTTGAGAGCTAGCCAGTGATGTTGAAAGCTAGCAATGATGATGCTGTTGCGAGCTGGCCAGTATTGTTGAAAGCTAGCAATGATGATGAAAACTAGCTCATGCTGTAGCAGCTAGTAATGGCCTCGTTGAGAGCTAGCTAAGGATGCAGAAAGCTAGCTGGTGATGTTGAAACTAGTTGATTTAAAAAATAATATTTTCAATGTTAATAATTTCTTTTAAAACATAAATATTTTTTAATACTCATGATTAAAAAAAATAAAATTAATCAATGTTAATATTTTTTTCCAATGTTATTAATTTAACTTGAAAAATTAATCCCAAAAGGTAAGTACGGAATGTCAGCTTTGAACTTACTGCGATTTTTTGTTTTTGTTTTTGAGGCATACACACTCATACACCAATTTCTAAAACTCATTTTTAACTTCGCACTTAATGGACTTCAAATAGCCTGTTTCTGGTGAAAATTCCATATTGAAAATGGCGAAACGATCGCGATATTAGGAGAAAGAGCTGCTAACAAATAAATTATTGTTATTTGGCTTACTTAGTACTATCTTGTTTTCGCTTTTTCTGGATGATCTTCCTCATATTCTTGAGGGCGGAGTTCATATAGGTGACAAAAAGATCTAATGTTTAATTGCGGACGACATCGTATTTCTGTCTGACAATGCTACCAATCTGCAGCGTAATATTAATTTGCTGCAAGCGTACTGTGAGCAATGGAATCTGATGGTCAAGCTGGGAAAGTCGAAAGTAATTGTATTTGGTAGAGGTGGTAGGCTGGGTTCTTTAGATAAATGGTTCTATAAAGGAAAGCGCATTGAGTTGGTGAGCCAGTACAAATACCTCGGAGTTATCTTGACTCCTCGTTTATCTTTCAATGAACACCTAAAGCAAAAAGTTCGGTTGCTAAATTAGCTTTGAACAGATTGTGGGAAAGCTTTATCATGCAGGACCTAGTTCCGCTTTCTGCTAAGTACAGTTTCTTTAACCCTGTTTTACATTCAGTGTTATGTTATGCTTGTTAGGTATGGGGGTTTCAACGTATTGAAGTTATTGAAATTGTTCAAAGATTTTTTATTAAAAAATTATTTGCCATAACCTACCTCTACTGCAAATTATATCATGTATTGCGAGACTTATGTTAGTTTTTCTTTTCTCCTATACTTTAAAGTTACACTACAATCATGTATCCAAAGTACTAAATTTTTCAGATGCCCGTTTTTCTAAAACTTCAGCTCTCCAAATAATTAATAAAAATACATCTTGGTGTTCTCAGTGGAATTCCTTAGCTCAAAGTTATAATTGTGCATTTGAATTTTCACTTGAAAATAAGGAACTTTGGCAAGGCCAGATGAAAAGTCTTCTTTCTGTTATAAATTCTAGGCATTCGGAGGAGTCTGAGAGGCACGCCCAATCTTCAACACGGTTTTTGTTGTACAAAGATTTAGATTACATACTCTTCAGTTTTTTAGGTTTTCAGATTTAAATCATTGTGGTCTCTCTTTAACCCAACTTCGTTGGTTATTTAAACTAACGGGTGAGCTGCTCTATTTAAATTACTGTCCTTTCCTAGAAAGAGATGTGGAACTTTGTCCTCTGTGTAATTCTCGGTCCAAAGAAGACGTCTTTCATTTCATTGCGGAATGTACTATTCTTCTAGAACTTAGATTACTTTATTTTGGCTGTAAGAAGTTATTCAGATCTTATTTAATATCTCTTCTAAATTCATCTCTTTGCCAATCACTTCTCAATTATGCACAACACGCTTGGCCGTATCGTTATCAACTTGTACAGTATTTCCATTTCTAATTTTCCTAATTTTCTTATATTTAGTTAATTTATCTATTTATTTATTTTTTTACTTCTTTGTTTTTTGGTGTTTATTTTTCTAATTATACTGTTCACGCTTCACAATAATTGATTAAAAATCAAGCTCCGGCAGACGGATAATTTATCCATGCCGTATATACTTGTTTTCTTTCTTTCTTTTGTATATAAGACTAACTGTATCTGTCTTCTGTGATGGATGCAAGAAACTTGAAATAATATTAATTTTTAAATAAATCTAAATTATCAAAATATGTTGCAAAAGGACCAGCCAGGTAATACAAGTACAGTTACTAGGAATGTCCAAGAACCTTTATGGCTTTGTTCTATCCCCTTCTCCTCACAAGGGAGGCACTAAACGGACAAAGAGAAGAGATTTTTAGGACAGACTCGTTCTAGCTACCAAAGTGAAAACGTCAGAGCCAGTATCAAGTTTTATTCCAATTAATTTATAAGCATATTGTTGTTAACTTAATTTCTCTTAGAGAATATATCTTTTGAAAAACAGTGTGACTTCTTTATTATTGCTAACACTTCATTCTCTTTTAAACTACATATTTATAAGCCCTTCATACAAATCCGCTTAAGCCACTACAAACTACAAACACAGCAATACATTACACTTCCTTTATATAAATAAAGTATATTATTATTACTATTAAATTATTGTTAATTAAGAATTATTAATAAACGGTAATTGGAGGGATAAATTCAATACAAGAAGAATATTATTAAGAAGAATAAGAAATATAAGTTGTTGAAATGTTGCTATTTGGAAGGTTTATTATAACCGTTATAAATGTTTTCTTTTTCTTTTTTATTGAATTGAATAGAAGAAGCAGCGAGGAAACATATATCTTTGTGTAGAGGCTACGACTGGAAGATTGCCTAAAAGCTCTCTGGCGTAACAGTAACAAGCTCGGCTTTTGTTTTGAAACAACCCATTGTCCTAAGGATTTACTCTTAACACAAATGCCAGTTACAAATATTATTAATATAATAATGAAAGAAATATTGTCTCTTAATGTTTTTTTTACTTTGTGCATTAAAATGTATTTTTTTTTTTAAAAAAAAAACAATGTTCTAAATTTAAATTTTAATATCATAAATTCGTTTTCTTTTAATATCATTTTACTTTTTCTGTTAATATTTAACTAAATCTGCACCATTTTCCTAATTGTAAATTTAATGCATGTTATAATTTTGAGGTACATGCCGAATAAATTTCCTTTTCTTAGAGTTGCTAGCGAGTGGCAAAATAAATAAATAAGTAAATAAATATATGTCTAATACATTATGAATATATTTCTGTTTTGTTTTCTAAATACACAATATTCATATTTTTTATTTAATCATATCCAGATTTAAACATATTTTGAACCAATATTCCCTGATTATATTCAAAGGTAGAGTCAGTTAGAGTTAAACTAAAAAAGAAGTATTGTATATTTCTTCTTATACGAGGCGTGTCTTTTGTTAATACAAAGAAGAATCACATAATATTAAGCCGGTTAGTCGTCTACATTCAACCTACGAGCTTTTCTGCTTGTTTTATACTAAAAGAATAATGCAAAGTGAAGTCCAGGTAACCAACCACCTTTAAGGCAAATAAATTCATAAAAAAAAAATGTATATTTATTTTTATTTTTTTTAAATATAATATATACTTAAATTTTTTTATTTTTTTATTTGTTTTAAAACTATAGCTGACGGCTTACCGCTTATGATCATTAATTTCTTGTTCTCATTTAGTTTATGTGTAACTGGCCGAACAGGGTAATTTCTAGCTTCTAGTTTTCTAGTTTGAACATCTTTTTTCATTTCTTTTTTTTTAGTCTAGTTGGGGAGGAAATAACTACTTGCACGGTAGGTTGGGTAAACAGGTCGGGAGGTCTAACCAACCATAAGCCATGGTTCCCATTGAAATGTCTAACTCATAATAATGTTTAATGGTTTCTTTCACGGGTTTAATCTATGAGAGATTTGATGACTCCCCAGGTAGCGGTTAAAAAAAAGTTTTTTTTTTTTTTTTTATATATTTTTTTTAGTTACTATTATTTTCTCTTATTTGTTATTTATATTTAATGATTTAGAGTTTTTGTGAAATGTTTATATATATTATTTATAGTTTGAAAATGTTATATTTTTATTTTTATTTTTTTATTAATATATTTACGCAAATGTCTCTTTCACTGATGAACAGTGAGCAATTCATTATCGTTTGTTGACGCCGTATGTTTAGATCATCAAGATAAATTAACATGTATGTCCATGCCCCCAATCCCAGACTGAATGTCAAATTTGACCTTTGTGCAATCAGTCTTTTCTGTGTTATGTTAGGTGTACACAGACATCAGTATACCTTTAACTAAGAATTTTTTTTTTTTATTAGGTACCATAGAGTATATATTTTCATTGGTAGATCCCACTTATCTTGACGAATAATATGGTTATGCGCAGGAGTGATATTTTTTTGTTGAAGTTAATATAATGGTAATAGAATTGACGGTTACTGGTGAAATCATGGAAGGTGAAAATGATGTAATTGCAAACACACGAACTGACATTGAATTCACAATTTATATTTGAATATACTTTACAGCGTAAGAAGAAGAAGAGTTTATAGAGTAGAGAGATCGAGTGATGAGCATGATAATCGCTGATAGAATGATTAAAAGCAGTTTTTAGCCTTCTCTATTTAGATAATGACATCAGTTAGTTACTATTTTTTTACTTTCTGTTACGGCTGTAAGAGGAAGTATTGTGAAATGTGTTAGAATTTTGAAATTGAGTTTTCAGCGGAAAGACATGTTTCAAAATTGCCTGAGTGGAAAAACCGAATAAAATATCTAAAAAACGAACACACGAAATTAACAACTTGCTATTCCTTATTTACTTTTTTTACTTTTTTACTTTTTTTGCGATTTTCTCAAAAATCTGACAAGAAGGTTGCAGACAAAATTCATTAACCGGAAATGCGCTTTTACAGAATCTTCTTTCTTTAATTTTTTCTAACGATTGTTTTACTTTTTACTTTCTCTTACTCCTAGTAAGAGGAAGTATTGTAATCGTGTCAAATTCGAGTTCGATATCGAGTTTTCACCGGAAATATCCGTTTTGAGGTCCCCTGAGTCCAAAAAAGTGGTTTTTAGCAAATGGTCTGTGTGTGTGTGTTGTGTGTGTGTATGTATGTGAACAGCATAGCTCAAAAACAAAAAACCGTAGAAAGTTGAAACTCGATATTCCGTTTAGGTATCACTATGGGATCTGACACTACGTTATCTGTCAAAATTCCTATACCGGAACTACCACTTTACTAGTTGGATTTTTTACTTTTTTGCGATTTTCTCAAAAATGGCTCCGACGATTTTCTTTAAACTTCAAACATCAACCCACACATACAAAGAACTACAACTTTTATTTGAAACATTCCTCCGGGAAAATGCATTGAAGGGCACTTTTAGGGGAGGGGTGGGGTTAGGTTTCCATCTAAAGTGCTATTTCAGTTTATTAGACAATTCTGCCAACTAAATAATGTTAATTAGAATTAAATATGTTGTGAAATTCTGAGTTTGAAAAAATCGGATAACCGGAAGTGGGGGGTGGGGGGGTGGCTGGGGGGGTGTTAGTTTACCACTTTACTAAATGAGTTTCACTTTTTCGCAATTTTCTAAAAAATGGCTCCGACGATTTTTTTGAAACTTCGCATATAAACTAAACATTCAAAGATCTATTACTTTTATCTAAAACATTTCTTTGGGAAATTTCTTTTAAGAGCACTTTTAGGGGAAGGGTGGGGATAGATTTCATCAAAGTGCTATCCTAGTTCATTATACAATTCTATCATCCAAACATAATTAGTTAGAAATAAATAGATGGCTGAAATTCCGAGTTTCAAGAAAATTAGTAAACCGGAAGTGCGCTTTTACTGACCAGTTTTTTCAGTTTTCGACGAATTTCATTAAATTTGGTACACAAACTATAAAATTTTGTCAATTATCATTTTGAGAACTGGAGTAAGAGAAAGTTGTGTGAGTGTTTCACACCAGATTTTTTTTTTATTGACATCTCTTACTACGATACACATAAATTTCTATCACCTTTATTGCAAACATATTTCCTGCAAAATAAATTGTATAGGTTCTGTTGTGGAGGAGGGGGGGACTGTAACTTAAGCTACTACAATTCTGCAATCTATATTGTATAAAGGTGTATTAAAAGCTTTATTAGAATTTCAAATTTGAAGTTAATAGAAATGCGACATTATAGAATAGGTTTTGGCGTGTTTTTTTTTTGGCTAATTGTGTCGGTAACGGGGCTACCGTTACCATTTTCTTTAAGCTTGAAATACTTAATTTACTACATATATAAAAACTATATTTTTAGCAATAGGGAAAAATAAATTTGGAAAATTTGTTTAGTGAATTTTTGACAACATTTTAAGTGAAATAATTTTTTGGAAAATAAAATAATGAATTTTTGCTATTTCAAATAGTGTATTTTAGTGAAGGGGAAAGAGTCAGGTACTATTAAATTAAGGTCAGTGCTATTGAAGAGACAAAAGGACAAGAATCCGTTAGGGTAAGACAATGGCACTTGGCCAACTGTTTTGTAAGAGAAAATCCCCACGCTATAGCAAAGCATTCTTTAAACAGTCTGAATTAGACATACAACCAGAACATTTGTATAAGGAATTGCTCTTTTAAATTCAGTGCCAGTTATAAGTTTAACATTTTCTTTAAGAGTATTTAAATATCTTTAAAGATAATATATTTTTAATTTAATCTAGCAGTGTTTTCTTATTTATTTCTTATTACTTCTTTTCTCTTTACACATGCACACAAGCCCTTTACAAAACCGCTTGTGCTACACGCTACTACTACACAAACAACATCACATCTCACCAACTACATTTCAACTGCATGTTCTGTTTCGAGGTTGATCAAAGCGAGATCTATTATATTCATTTGCCAGCCATCTCGGTCCAGAAACTGACATGTATTATTGAAATTCCAGCTAGCACCTACTAGTATGTTTAAGGTCAAACCAACATTTAAATAAATTTGAAGAAATTCAGTTACTTAAACATCTAATTACTGCAATAAAACCAAATTCTTATAAGCAGCTTCACACCAAATTTTATATATATATTTATATATATATATATAAATTTCCCGCTTTGAATAATGGATATACATTTTTTTTATCTGTTGAATATAACTTTAGTAGAATAATTGATTTGTAAGGGCATATTTTTGTACTTATAAATAGAATTTTCTATTGGGGAATATGATTAAATTTCCTTTTATTTAGACAGGCTCCATTATGTAAGAATTCAGTTTTGTAGAGGGTTATTTACAATAATAATAATCATTAGTGTAACTGGAATAACATGGCTAGACACACCTATATATATGTAAGGGAGGGGTGTTAGACTGATTTAGTACAGGGCACCCTGCAGGGTAAACTACACACCCTCCTAACAAAACATGTCCCTCTAATGCGCCCTTCCCGTCAGTTCTCTGTTGGAGTTTAGAAATCATTTTTTATTTGGAAAAGCTCGCCTACAATGATCACGTATGAGGGTTAGTAGAATATAAAATTATAAAAAAGGTAGTACAGTTGTTTTCTACAGTAGATACCTCCGTAGGGAATAGATAGAAGTTAAACCACAAGAGTGTATAGTTTAGCTACGGGTAAAACATCTATCATTGGTTCATTATGTCAAATCAAGCCGGCGCAGGACCCGCATCTTGTCCTCTTATTAGTGTACTATTCATAGTTAATGCTTGTTTGTGTTATGTTCTCAACATTGTGTGTGTATGTATGTGTGATGGTGCCGGTGTACAACATATATTGGCGGCTGGTGCTTTACCATACTCAAGCTGTTCCTATCATCTTTAATAATGTATGTACCAATGTGGATATAAAGCAACCATTTTGTTAAAAAAAATTCTTATGCTATAAAATGGAGGGATGTTTATTGTTGATAAACATCTGTCCTGTTATAAATTTATTTCAAATGGCAACAATGTTCTTTTATCTTTATACATGTATTTTTTTATTTATTTCGCAGTAAGTTGCACATCCTATATTATTAACAATTTCCTTCTATTCGCTTTAATGAATTTTTATATTTTAATATTCAACTTTAATTAGGAATGCATACATTCTTCACATATATTCACATTAGCAAATACATATTTATGTTCAATTTTATTTTTCTAATTATATTTCTCACAGTAGATAAGTTCAGGCTGACAAATGTACTATAATGTACTCCATTATTTACCATACAGGTGCGTAACATTTTATATAAGGAATTCATATTTATTTAAATTAATGTAATTAATATTTTCCAGTCAACTGAAAAAGCGCTAGTGAAGAGAAACAAAGTTCCTAGATCATTACCAAAAGATTAGCGCCTATTTGGTGGGGCGCAACACAAACTCTGGTCAACATAAAAACTACATTAAATGAATCAAAGAATTTTAAAAAATTTTGTACCTGGCTCTGTCTCCTCATCAATATAAAATTCTCTCTTCTGTAGCTGCCTTCTAAGATCACTTCTCATCAAGATATAATCTCTGTTCTACATCTGACTTCTAAAATTTCTTTTATCAAATATAAAATTTTCTCTTCTACTACTGACTTCTAAGAGCTCTCATAATCTATATATAACTTCTTCTTCTGCAGCTGACTTCTAAAATTTCTCCTCATAAAGATAAAATTCTCTCTTCTAATGCTGACTTCTAAGATCTCTCCTCATCAAGATGATAATTCTCTCTACTACAGCTATTTCTAAGTACTTTCATCATCCATATATAACAAATTTTCTCTTCTACAGCAGACTAAAATTTCATCGAATAAAGATATAACTATTTCTTTTAAAGATTGTAGAGTTATATAAAGAAGTAACAATATATCTCTCATATCTCGTGATTGAAAGTATAATAATGTTTAAAACAAACTATTCAATCTTCATTAATAAATTTGTGTATATATATATTTGTAATATCTGTGTTAAATACAAATTTATATATAAATTTTAAACGCTCCTAAGATTTCTTTAATTGTTGTGCTTGGTTCCGGAGAGATGGAAAGCATATTTTCCATGATTGCCTGCTTCTTTTTGTGGTCATCGACCGGTTTCGGGCGTTCACCTATCATCAGGATGTTTTTGTCAAAACAATGTGATTAACATAGACTTGCACGGAGAAAATTTAGTTGATACACTCAATTAGTATTAGTGGAACGTCCACCTAAGGATTGTATGCCATGAACGGAGGCGGAAAGCAAACACATGTATTACTCAATTATTAAAAGAACAAATAAAGTACAAGGCCAAGATCGAAAATCGAACCCTAGTACCACGCAATACAGCTTTGCGTTGCGGTCCCCGCCTCTAACCGCTCAGTTATCATAGTTTACCAGGCCTTATTAAATTTATAGCTCGAATATTGTATTAGTTATGCAAATGAAAATTGAATTATAGCCTTCAATTCTAGCCTCAATGTTCTACATCCCAAAGTCACTTCATTAAAAGTTAAAATAATTAGACTCACTAGGCTGCTATGGGCAGGGCATGTTGCAAGGATGGCAGAACATAAGATGCCTAGAAGGGTCTTGGAAGAAAGACTTGACCGCACGACAAGAGTGGGCAGACCCAAACTGAGATGGGTTGATGGTATAGAAGAAGATTGCAGAGTTTTGCTGAATGCGCGGAATTGGAAAGGTGCAGCAACTGATAGAGATGACTGGCGGAGGTGAATAGAGGAGGCTAAGGCTCAATAATGGGCTGTAAAGCCAACAAAGAAGAAGAAGAAAGTCACTTCACCATCAATGAGGACAAGAGAATAAAATCCTGCTTCTACTCTATGCGCTGGTCATGCCTTGATAATGCTCTCCATAGTGATGAAACAATATAAACAATACGAAAACTAGACAATTTTGGATGGAGAAGAAAAGAATATATTTACTAATAATATTTAGGCGCTCTGTCTTCTAAATAAATTACTCAAATTTATACACTTATTAAATGCAAAGCCTAAAACGGGCATCATTCCTGAAAACACGCAACGGCTGTTTGATTGGTCCAAATTCACGATTATTTAAATAGCGTGTGCGATTCGTTGTGAAAGTGCATTAAAGAAAAAGTCATTGAAAATAATCGCTCTAGGCGTTGGTAGCCGCAAGAGAGTCAGGAACTTCAGATAATGAACTTTACATTAAATAATACAAACATCATCTGTGACATCTTGTTCAATAAATATTTAAATTGAAAAGCATAGCGTGGGCGCCTCTCTTGTACACAATACTATAGTTTTCTGGCTAGCCTTCGGCCACTTGAACCGGCTTTGGCGGTCAAATCTTTTTTCCCTTCCTTTTTTTTTGTGTTCTTATCTTAGAGGAAACGGACGTGCACACTACACTTCAGTAGATAGAGCAAGATAGAATGAATGTTGAACAGAAAAGAAAACAGTGGGTCACACAAAAAAAAGATTAGAGTTACTATAAAGATTCAGATACTAAGGCGTTAATTTAATATTTCGTAAGTTTCTTTAACTTCTGAATTGAAATTAAAGAAAGTCTGGGTCAATATGTTAATTTGTTATATTCCTTTTTAATGAAAAGTGTTGAATTAAATTTTATAAAACGTAAGTATTGTAATTATTTCATTAAAATTTCCAACGGTTATTGCAATATTATGAAGTTGAAAATTCTTAAATATATAGCTGAAGTTATTCTATATTTGTAGAAAAGTGGCAAAAGTGTAATAAAGGAACTAACTACATGCCTTACGTATGAATGGCGTGGAATAAGAATTTTGTATTTTTTTATTCACCCCTCATGTGTTGCCTATTGGCTAGCATAATTACCTATGGTGGGAGATTCAGAGTTCGATTTCCGTGAGTTCATAGACGATGTTAACCCAGAGCATAGTAAGAAAAAGTGTGGAACTAAAGTTGGAAGTGAACCTAGGTAGCGAAGGCCAAAACTGAACGGCGAGGATACCGTGAATTGTTTACAATATGACTCCTAATAAAAATCGGCCACAGGAAGCCACTGGGCCCTTGAGTTTTTTCGCCACAAGTTACAGGTTCACACACATACAAAACTCCACGTAACTTATTACTCTTACAAAACTTGTGTGAAATACTCACACATTATCGTGCTCTAATTATTACGATTTTAATAGACAAATTTTATTTAAACTTTATTTATTTTTTCCTTTATTTTGGCATTAGCAAGCGCCATACAGCCATAAGCAAACTATAACAGATATGATTTTAATCGTCGCCATATTTATATGGGCACAATCTAAATTGCGCTTAATATCTATTTGACAGTGCATTACAAAGTCTGCGATATATTTATAAACTTTATAATTATTGCTTTGAAACAAAGTTCTACAAGAAAAGGGTTGAGGTACAAGATCATTCTTGAAACAAGACAGCTCTCTCTGTTTTGTGAAATGGTCAGGTCATTAAAATAGGCTCCAGATCTTCTTTTGCGCAAAATTTGCTGCAAGTTGCAGTGTCTGATTTATTAATTGTTTGCAAATATTTTTTGCATATTCCATGGTGTGGCCTCATCCGACAAACTATCTTACACACTGCCTTGAATATAGCCTGCGGCTTAAGCCAGGGAATTTTGCCGACAGTTGTAAAACAGAGTTTTATAAAAACCTCCTTTCGGATTATTGTTATAAATAAGTTGCCATTTCTAGCGAGCTCTGGAGCTAATATATGGCTTCAAATCTATGTAAGGGAGATGGCAATTTGTCATAACACCGTTTACAGCTGCCCGTTTTGCTATGTGGACAACAAATGGTAATCCCTGAATGACCTATCACCCAGCAAACCAACATTCAAATTATGTCTTTCACTTATATCTTATTAAATTAATTAATGGATTGGTTTCTAGCTTAACCGATGCATTGTCTAATTTCAGTAACGTGCTTTAGTTATTCGAGAAAATTAGAAATCTGCAATCTTCAGAGTTCAGCTTTCTTATATTAAACTTTATTCCCTAAACGTTTAATTTTGATCACATTTTATATCTATGACTAAAGATGTGGGTATTATATTATATATTCGCCTGAATATGACTGAATTTATAGAGGGCCTGTATTCTTAACTCCTTTGCAAAGCTATTAACTACAGTTCTATGGGTCCCCCAGAATCTCTTCAAAATCAATCATTCAAAAAAAAATGTAAATAAAAATGCTAGGCTATTAAGGTTTATACCTGAGTGGTAAGATTCCATGTTTTAAAAAAATTGATGGAACTCCCTTTTGGAAATTTTAAAATACTCAGAAACCTTTTCTCTAAAGTTAGACTTTTGATATATCGATTTCTCTCAAATTAAATTATATACTTTCTCTTAATATTTGTATTAAAATTACAAAATGATAGACTATATGTTACATTCAAATGTACTTTAGAAGAAAACATAAGGCTGCGTCTTTTTACAAACATAAATTTTTCTAGAAAAGTGTTACAAATAAAAGTAATTAGTATTTATGGTGTATACGGAGTTGTGCGACGTTTAAAAAAAAAAAATGTTTGAATCCATATTCGAGAAAAAAAAAATACGTTATTACTTCCTGTTGTTGGAATTTGACCGCCAGCTTCGTGTTAGATGCATTGATAGGACTAAACGGAATGTAAATTTTTTCAATTTTCGCATATTTTATTCAAACATACACACACAAAACATTTGCTAAAATCATTTTTTCATATCTTGAGAACCTCGAAAATTCAATCTCATTATTTCCTCTTACAGAAAGGAAAAATAAAAGAACCTGAAGTATGAAAGATTTTAGTTAACCAAACTTTAATCGTAGAACAAATATTTATTAAAGAATCTTCTTAGGTCACTAAGTCAGATGAAAGGCTGAAAGTTCACTAGGCAGATTATACAGAGTGGTTTGTAAGGAAGCTAGGAGCTTATCGTGTTTTTCAGCCTAACTACAAGAAGATCAAAGGTAAATAAAGCCAAGCCGTTCTTTCATTTTAAATTACAACCTATTAACGTTCCATGTTGGCAGCAGTATATCTTTCTGTTACTATAAAATTTAAGTCCTAGGTCAGGAATTGAAACCAGTATTGTGTAAAATACCTAAACTTTATGTGCTGTGTTAATCAACACGTTATTATATTTTGTTCAGATTAAATAGAAACAAAGATGCTAGCTACCACAGACAGCATCCACTCATCTATTGAAATATTTATATCTTGTAAAACATTATTTCCAAAACTGGCAAATTAATGACGGAATTATTCACAAATATGTACTCCCCAAAATTCAAACTATTTGTTAATATATTTTACATTAATCACTAATTAATTGTATTAACATATTAGTATCACTTCTATACACAAAGGCATTCGCCGACTTGCATAATAATTGCTACAGCGAAATCTAAACTGAAAATAATCATATTTAAACATTTTATTACCAGAAAACTCTGCGCCCACAGTATTCAAAACGCCTACACTTACAAAAAAGAAAAAAAGAATCCAAATTAAACTTGGCTGTAACATTTCATATTTAAAAAAAAAATTGAAAAAAAATTATTATTTATCTTGTATAATTTTATTTTTACAAATATTTTTACAAAGACGAATGCAAATTAAACACCTATATAAAAGAAGATTCAATACATTGATCAACAGTGCCCGTTTCTAAGTTTCAAACATGACGTTCATTCAACAAAAACTCTAATTTACCAATCTCGACAGTAAGTATTATCGTGTTTCAAAGATTTGGAATGCTATGGTAAGATTTAGATGATAATGTTTGATTATCGTTCATTTTTTCCTGTTTTTAACCTCTTCTCTTTGGTACTCAGGAAGTATTAGCGCCGTACCTGCTCTCATGGGGTATGCTAGTCCTCCCGTTGCAAGGCACGGGTGGTTTTACAAAAGAAGGATGTCACCACCACGGAGAGGCTATTAGTGCAAGACCTCGCCGTGGCAGAAGTGTCCATCCAGGCCCTACCCTGCTTAACCTATTTCAAGGGCAGGTTGAGATACGGTCCACCAGCGCGTATAGTCATCCCACAATGCGGTCACCCCACTCCCAGAAGCTAGGGAAGGCACTCTAGCAGGCTCTAGTAAACCGCGCACACCCAGCAAATGAGCTTCCAGCTATGAGTTCGCACCAGGGTTTAATTTATATCGCGGGTCTCATAATTTTTAAACCACGACCACTATGAGTCCAACCTCAATTGCAAGCAATTGGCTTGGAACATAGCTAGCGCCCGTAGTTCAGTAATTTATTCTCTGTAACGAACTTAGCGTAACTGATCGCACGCCCGATGGATCACGCCATCTACTGATTCCTGTCCATGCCTCAAGTTCAGATATGCAGTAACCCAGGATACTTACAGGCAACCCTGCAAGGGGAAAGGAACAGGATAGGAGTGTTCGGGGTGAGGGAATCCCCAACTAGAGAGCCAGAGGCTGATTGCGTCCCGAAGGGTGGGCGATGGTGACGCCACTACTCCGGCCCCAATTATCGGTCTGCTGGCCCTGATTATTATGGAACATCAGGAAATAAATACCTTCTATTTCAAATATACTGTAAGGTAGCGAAATAAAAATTTGCCCATAATGTAAGTGGTTACTTTACCTTTATTTTTTTTAAAAATAAATATTTAGCAAATTAATTTTGTTTAATCTCCGCCAATGATATTTGAACACTAGTTGAACAAAAGTCCACCTTAAAAATCATATAAATCCAACAACTTTTCACAATATTTCACCGAAATAACTCCACTTGTACTAAATCTCACCTTCGCCGGCCTACCGGATAATAAGGCCAGGTAATTAAAAAAACTCAATGATCAAGAAGATTTCTTACATAGAAAATAAGAGATAAGCCCAGAAAGAATAAGAAGTCATTCAAGAACTTGCGATAATTGAGATAGTCCAGGTCAACCCGGTTCCAAAGCTGATTTGAACGATTCTAGCAAGAAATAAGTTCTATTGCCACTGTTTTAACTTGTTTACTTTCACTGATTGCATGCTAAGAGAAAATATTACAAAACGTGCCAACATTGCATCGGAAATACATATTTAGGTCTCCCAAGGAATACGAAAAATTAATATTTAAGAAGTTAACTGAAATTTTGTGGTCGGTATAACACAAAATTGGAAATCTGCAGAAAATTTAAACTTAATAGTTCGTTTAAATACTAATAGCGAAACTGACAATATATTTCTTGTCCAAATTGAATAGTCGGAACTACTACTTTACTGAATGGAATTTCCGTTTTTTTTTTTTTGGCGATTTTCTAAAAATAAAAGCTCCCCAATGATTTTGCCAAATAAATTGTCATTTCAATATACTTCACTGCCCCAAACATTTTTATACAATAAATAAGAATTTAATTCGTTCCTAAAATTATAAATTTGAAGAAAATCGGTTAACCGGAAGTGCGTTTTTTTTTTTGCCGTATTATATTTCAGATACACATTTGTATCTTTTCAGTTATATGTGAAATTTGTAACTGTATAAAACTAATATAAATAAATAAATCAAAACTATATAAATAGCGGTAACAACCACTAAAAAATATGGTCTTTGTTAATAATTAACATAAATGAAAACCAATACTGGAATTATATAATTTATCCAGGCCAAAAATTGTAATATACTGAAAAATTTGCGAACATAATCTGCACTGATGAGTACGACTGGTATATTACATGTCTTTGTTTATTTATAATTTAAGGTGCGTCAACATTTATTGTCATTGGTGCCCGGAGCCTTCTCAATGCACTGCCGGTAATCGGACAGTGTTCTCTCGTTACATAAAACTATTCATCGGACAGTGAGCTGTAGAGCCAATTAATGTGGTAATAATTTTTTAATATTTCAACCAATATATCATTTTTTTTTTTTTTTTAATTAAATTTTTGTACGTCTTTTCATTTGATAGTGATTTCCTCTTGAACTTTTAACATTTATTTCTTTATTTTTAGTGTTTTCTACTTTTTTTAACATTCGTCATTTTCAAATAAACATAAAAATTCTTATAAACAATAATTCACTGACAAAAACTGTTATGAAATTTTCTAATCTAATTTATTACAAGGCAGAAATTTTCGTACTTTCTATTTTGTTTGCTTTAAAAAAAAAATAATATATATATGTAATATATATATATATATATATATAAAATATATATATGTATATTTTTTATATATGTATGCGTAGAGGTTTCTGACATAATTTCATTATATTGCTAATGTAAACTTTGCGAATTACTAGAAGATATGTAACAGTTTGTTACGTAGTAAGTTTTCACTTTTGGTTGAGGCCATATATTTTTTTATGCGTAGGAGTGTAGATTTATAATTCACGTTTAAGTTACTCACTTTCCCGTTCAGATTCTTATATTGAAGTATTGTTCCTATTTTTTGAAACAAACATATATCATTTATTTATTTATTTTCAATTTATAACTCATTCATTTTTATTTCGGGATTCGTTTGTTGAAATTTCATTTATATTAATGGGTGATTTTATTATAAACATTCTATTTACTAACTGTTTCACTTATTGATAAGAGCTCAATTGAGCTGCCAGCTCAATTAAAAATACAATATCGCAATATATTTTGTTTATTTTATCAAAGCGCATTCCAGAGAAGTAATTCGAATAAAACTGAATAAAATTATCTGTTAATGAGACTGTATGTAAACAATAACAAAAAAAAATAAAAAATTCTAAAAAAATCGAACTTCGTTTACCGTTTGATGAGCACCACTGAATTCGGCGAGAAGATTTTGGATACAATCGTATTTAAGCTATAATAACATACAGAAACAGGTTTTATCAATATTTCGAGATTTTTTAGAATTATTGCTATTCTTTACTAAAGTAACAAGAATTGATACCCGCAAGGGATATCTATTTCATGCAGTTATTTGGGGAGTAGTGACCCGACGAGTTACCACACGTCACAGTACTCCACTTCATCAGAACAGGACACAATACCCTTAAACTACATACACTCTACACATTACAGACAAGGACAAACATAGTACACAAGCTAGGGTCTCCGTCCCTAGTTAATTGGCTTAAGCCAAGGGAGAAGGAAGGGATTAGATCAGTGATAGCACGCTGGACTATCAACGCGGAAGTCCCGGGTTCGAATCCAGCATGCTGCCCTTAGATTTTCTATTCCTAGGTGTCTCTACAACTCACTGTGATGAGCAGTGTTGTCTATAGCTAGAGAACTCTGCTTGGAGTCTGGCAGTGCACTGAGAATGCTCTGGGGAGCACAATAAATCATTCAGATCGCGTGCGATAATCCCCAACAACAATCCAACAGGCGGTGAGAGTATTCTGTGATAGATTTTACAGTTTGAGGTTTCATTGAAAATATATCTGCTTATTTTATTTCCCCTGAATAAATAAAAGGTAGTCGAGTCTTTAAAGTCTTTTTATGCCGACCACAATAACAAAGAAATCTAAGATGGCGTACATGACGATCATTAAAAGCGATACATCACAAAGGATTTTATCAAAATCGTTTAATCTAATTTATTTTATCGATTTACATATCATTAATATCATTGACCGCATTACTATATATGGCTATTTTTGCATTTAGACATCAATCACAATGAATTTCGTAATCTTGATTCGATTCGTGATTATTTTTTTTCGAAATGAGGACATTTCGACTGAAGCACATTTTACTAATAGTAGATATGTAAGATTTGGTAATTAATCTTAGTATTCACTCAAGTATTATAAAGTTCTTATTAAAAAATTTGGTGTGAAACACTCACACAACTATCTCTTATTCTAGTTTTCAAAATTGTAATTGAAAAACTTAGTATATTGACAGGTAATATACAAAATTTAATGAAATTCTTCGATGTTTTTATGAAGAAAATCACAAAAACTAAAAAACAGTTCGGTAAAAACACACTTTGGATATACTAATTTTCTTGAAACTCGGAATTTTGGCAATCTATTTTTTTTTTTAATTAATTTTCTTTGGATGGTAGAAATGTATAAGCAAATCAGATGTAATCAAATCAAATGTATAATCAGAAATATATAATGATAGCACTTTAGAGGCAAACATAACTCTACTCCTCCCACAAAGCCTACTTAAATGAGTTTACCCGAAGAAATATTTCAAATAAAAGTTGTAGCTGTTTATATGTGTAGTTCATATACTTAGTTTAAAGAAAATCGTTCAAACCGCTATAGAGAAAATAGCAAAAAAATGAATAATATTTTTCAGTAAAAAAAGCACTTCCGGTTATCCGATTTTCTTTAAACTTGGAATTTCGACAATACATTTAATTGTTATTATTAATATTTCGGTGATAGAACTGTTAATAAACAGAAAAAACACATTAGAGGAAAACCTAATCCTACCCTTCCTCCAAAAGTGCCCCTTAAATGCATTTTTCTGGAGAAATGTTTCAAATAAAAATTGTAGATCATTGTATGTCGAGTTGATGTCATACAAGTTTAAAAGAAATCGTTGGAGCTATTTTGGAGAAAATCGCAAAAAGGTTAATAAACCTTTCAGTAAAGGGGTATTTTTGGTTGAGAAATTTTGAAAATAACTTACTCTCCAGATCCCATGGTGATACCTAAACGGATTATCAAGTTTGAAGATTCTGCGATTTTTCGTTTTTGAGCAATGCTTTTCACATACATGCCACACATACAGATCATTTTCTAAAAACCACTATTTTTGGACTCAGAAAACCTCAAAACGTGTATTTCCTGTAAGAACTCGATATCGAAAATTGAACAAAAATACAAAACATCCTCTTACTAGCAATAAGAGAAAGTAAAAAGGACAGTTTTCCCAAATTTTTTATGAACTTGAACTAAAAGAAAATATCGACATTATTTTGGAGTAACTTCTATTCAATATGTCAATTCGAAGGGGCGTTACTGCGGCTCTAACCTAAGGAAGAATGTCCTTTAGCATTTAATTGATTCACAACCTTTAGTGATGAAGGGGTAGAAGCATGAGATTGACTTGTAGAATTAGGCAATACATAAATTTAACACTCATTCTAACCAATAAATTCCATTTATGATATTAAAAACTGTTGACATAAAACATTTGTAATGTCATATCAATATGATAATAAGAAGAAAGGATATAATTTATATGTCATATCAATATGATTACAAGAAGAAAGGACAATTTATAACTAGTGGCTCCAGCCAGCCGCTATCTTCAGGTCAAGAGCCGCGCCAAACAAAAACCTTTTCAAACAAGGGTCAATTCGCACGGTCAAAGAGAAGCACCGCTAAAACCCTTACAAACAGGGGTCATTATGTGGCCAGTGTACAGAAGCCACCTGGCCGATATTCCTTTCATACAAGGGCCAACAAACACTCAGGGCCACCTGGCTACCATCTATTAAGAGTCTTTAATAATCACCGACGGGCGACCATCTGTTGTCAATCTGGCCACAGACCTAAATCACACTGGTCACAGACCTGACCAAGGTCGGCACACTGCGAGAGATGTCTTAGTGTGACTATTACTTACACACCTGTCAATGTGTGAGTAATACCAATATAAACTTCGCCCCACTGGAGGAAGGGATCAGTTACAAGCAGTACAACAGCAGTATTATATCAGTTCAGCATCAGTTACAATCAGTTACGAACAGTACATCATCAGTTACGATCAGTACAACATCAGTATTACATGAGTATTATAGCAGCAGCAGTATCACATCAGTTATACATCACTTTCGCGAGTGCGTCCCTATACCCTGGTTTAAACATATAATTATTATCATTTAATCAATCATTTATAGTTGTGCATCTTAGTTTTATCTATTTAAATCACTTTAAATTGTTTATAGTTTTATCTCTTTAAATCACTTTAAATTATTTATCTATTTCAATAATTTTATATTAATTGTAGTTACCTATTTCAAACATTTAAATTATTGTTAAAATATAGTCTATTTTTGTAAATTCAGTGGTTCGTATTTCAAGTAATAACTCTCTAAAATCTCTAAACTAACTTCCGCCTATTCATCACATCATATCCCTCATGAAGACATCTGATTCCAATACCTCTGCGATCCGATAACTGATTCCAATACACATTCCACATCACCAATGTTTACTTTTACATGCATCCAAAAGTCTTCTTTTTTTCTTTTTTTTTTTATTTGTATCCCTTTCCATGATAACTTTTGCAAAATTAATTGTTCATTTATAATTGTAAGTTTCTCTTTACAAATTTTATCATTTGTATTTAATTATTAGATCCATAGATGCATCGACACCAATGTGTTAGGAGCTCGCCACCACATTCTCGTTCATTAAACAAAAAAGAGAAAGTAAAAACAAAAAGGAAAAGGCAACCACCCTCTAAAGATAGAATATCGACCAAATCTGCTTGTTAACATTCTTTATGTATCTGCATTAAAACTGCTTTTTATCATTTTTTTATTTCCGCCTGCAGCATAAAACTGTGTTTCCTTACACAAATATTAAATGTAAATAAATAAAGTTACATGTGATACTTTTTGGTATTTAAAAAAGGTAATTGTTTTATTGGATTTTTTTTTTTTAACCTGCTGAGTTTAAGTTTGTTAATTAAAAGGTGCAGTTTATTTTTACAAATAAAATAACTCATTTACAAATCATTTCCAATTACATTACTCTAATTTTAGTACGGAATTCGATAAAAGTGGAAAAAAAAACTCATATTTGCAATGTAATTATATTTTTATAATAAGTATCAAAATTGTGTGAAAGTGTTTTCAGTTGTTTCTTTGTTGACACTGATCCAAGTATAGAGAGTGAGTCTAACAAAACATTTATACAGTCTATCACAATCGCAGAAAAATTGTTTTAAAGTTAAAAAAAAAAATTTCATAGAGAGAAAGAAATTACGATTTTATTTATTTATGTATTATTATTATTATTTTTTATATAATATTGGCGGCTGATGATTGATGAAAGAGAGACTCACTACTGACATGTTATACCAAAAATTATATTCAATTTTTTACTTAATAAGGAGAATATAAGCAAAGTATAGGGAACGATATAGTGCTTGGAGATTACATGGCCGAAGATGGTTTCTTGATGACGATTTCAGACTTGCTAAAGTTTATCGAAGGCTGTTTGAAGACTTATATAGCTCCTTGCTTGTTCACTTATTGAAGACCTGTTTAAAACTGACTTAGACGCCAAATTGGGTCCATATTCACCCAAAATTCGGTACATGAATCGGTATCATATTGAATGCAGAAGTCACTTACGGCGTTTCAGATGCGCAGTGGTCTCGTACTGTGGTAAAGATAACAAGTGTACATTTCTATCATTATACGTATATGTCTTGGTTAACTTGTAATTTAACTCTGATCAAAATTTTAGAAAAAAAGGAAATTATAATGTACTGTAATATATAATAAACTCGTATATTACGCATACATATCAATTATATAATAGATAGATAGGTAGATAGAATTTTTATTTACAAGTTAGTTATATATATATATATAAACTTTTGAAAGGAGTACAAATGCACATAGCATACACCCTCCAGTGAGCTTAACTATAGTCTAAGTTTAATTATTACAATTGTTTCGGAAAAAGACACGAAAAACCCAATGACTTTATGAAAAGTTAGTTTCCAAGGATATTTTTGATTCGCTTACGCCTATAATCAAGTGTCATATCATAGCTAGCTATGAACCGGCAGAGAGGTTTGGGTGAACAGTGATGTTAGTCAGAAGTTTTATTAATCGGTTTTTAATGCAGTCAATAATTGTGAATGTGTCAATTAGTTCGCGAAGATGTGGTTATACATGTGTACGGGACATGTCAGTAGCAAAACGGAAGAATTTATTTTCGACTATTTGGAGTTTGGAAAGGTTGCTTATAAAGCTCCATGCTGAACAGGCATAAGTGAGCATCGGGCGGATTACAACTTTGTAGAGGATTAATTTGTTTTTTGTGGACAATTTGGAGTTGCAGGAGAGAAGTGGAAAGACGAGTCAAATGGCCGTCTTACCAGCGATATTTCTGTCTTTTATGTGTGTGTAGCAAAGTTAAGCCTGCGGTCCATATTCACGCCAAGATATTTGATACTGTCTGACCAAGGTATTGTAGTAAGTAATATTGACTTTAATGATATGATTGATGAATGGTCTACGTTTAGTGAATAGAATAGCTTGTGTCTTTTTGTGGTTGATCTGTACTTTCCATTTGTTGAAGTATTAGTATTAGTCAGTAGTGCATTAGTAAGTCTGTTAGAGATTGTGTCAAGTGGTGAGTATGGCCACATCGTCAGCATGTAGGGCGAGGTTAATATTGTGTTTTGGAATGGAGTTTATGAAGGTAATAAACAAAGCGGTACCTAGGATAGAACCTTGAGGAACTCCACCAAAGCATGGGGTAAGGAACTGATAAGATAGAATTATATAATAAACATTCATTATTTTAATTTAAAACACATAAATAATTAAATGGAATTTTAGTGTAGTTAAAATTTCGAGAACGTAATCTTATTAATTACAGAAACATTTAAAAATGAAATAAAGAAAAATTAAAACTAAGTGAATGATCAGTGCCTTAGAAAGTCAAGGAAATTCTTTGTATCATTCATCAGTAATTTATTGTAACATGGCATATTTTTCAAAAATAAAAGTAATATCGCATAATATACAATATGTAGGAGTGTTCAGTTTATAGTTTGCCAGCTGTTCCTTAATGTTACCTGTACCATCTGTTAAACATGTATTAATAATAACAAAACATTTTGACATATAGACAATTATTTCGTTAAAAAATTCAAGTATTTTTTAATGCGTTTCATATCGCAGAAAATAATACTTAACCAACATATAACAATAATGTAAAATAAGTAATCTTAAAAGGCTTGTTGAATTGCAAAGTTGTAACTAGTTGGAAGACATCACAGCATGCGATATTTGGTTGTGTCCTCTATCGCAGTAGCATAAGTTGTGTGAGAGCACTGGATAAGCATTGATCGATTTGACTTCAAATTTAAGTTAGGTTTAAATTTAAACTGCCGTTAAAAGCTTTGTTTGGGGGGGGCTGGAGACAGAGGGCGGTGCCACACGTTATGTGCAGGGAATATATACAATGTATAACACCTACCGTTTTTATTTTTAAGGCAAGTCCAACTAAACGTTTGTAAACATTTGCAATTTTAAAGAAAAAGATGAATTTATTAATTGCATTAAGAGAAAGTCAGGTATGTCCAAACGAGATTATTTAAACTGTACACATTTTATTATGGAACTTTACGAGTTATCATTTGCCACAGAGTTTCAACAAATACATCAAACTTTGGGAAGTAATCCCATTATTATTGTGAGTTTTTTTCCATGGATATATATTATTATTAACCCGTGCCCAAACGCATGGGATCTAAGCCTGTATGGCTTTATGCCCCCAATTTCCCCTCAGTTCTTCTCACTAATTAACCTCCTCCAGTAGTTAATGGTCTGTCTACAATATCCTAAGATATCCTTTAACCCCAAACCTCCCAGGCTTGCCCATTAGAGTGAGGACCTTCCAAATATACGAAACCTAGTACCAGCTTTCACTGGGGACACTGACAATACAGCCTTAGTACACCGTTTCTCTAACTCCATCATCAAAATTCTGACATATGGGACTGGATGTGCTCCCTATTTTATGCAAATGATTGACTACCCTTGTGAGTCCAGTAGTCTACACCTTACAAAGTTCTCAATCTTATCTTACACAGTGAGTGGAGGTAATCCAAAATCGTTTGCTTAGTAACTTTGATCAATCTTTTGGCCTAGAGGCCCCCCGGCGTGTCTCTCCAACTCTCTCGTCTCTCAAAGTAATCTGTCTATTGCAAAACCGTTTAGTGGCGGGCAACGGCTATCTCAGGGCCAGATAAAGGTAAAGAGGATCCCTTTCTAGCCTGCCGATCCGCCCCCTCATCGCCCCCACTCCTGTGTGCCCGGGGAACCCAGAAGAGCCGCATTCTGAATTAGGTCCTTGTATACATATTTTATTTTGTGTCTTGTTTAGCGAATTCTGGGGCCAATGATAATCTCATCATTTACATAATAATGACAGAAAATGCTTGTAAAATTTTTAAACCGTTATTTTTGGATCTATCATTTAAAACATTCATGAACTTCTCGTCCGATTCCATTTTTACGAATGAAGTATTCAATAACATAGCTGTTCCCTTTGGATAAAGCAGTAATGTTGGGCATTATTGTTTCCCACCCAATTTTTTTTTTTTTAGGGAAGATATTATTCATTTGACATTGACGTCAGAAATTAAAACTGTGAAATTAAAATTTTAATTATTATTATATTTATTTTATGTAATAAAGTTCATTAAATTTGACCTCGTTTACATCATTAGTTGGTTGCTGGGTGTTTCTTCTCTGCCGATAATTATATTATGTAATAACTTGTATATATAAATTGAAATTACATCAACAAATTAAATATGTTTGTTTTTAAATATTAATTTTTTTTTTTAATATTTAAATATTATGTAAGTTGAATTTATATATATATTATATTATGCTTTATTGATTATGTAATAAATATTTCAAATTTTCATTATCTATTTAAGAAGATATTTGTTTATTATAAAGTACATATGCAAAAAAATTGTTATATTATGTGATGAGTAGAGAATACATAAATCGTGCCGTCCCTTAAATTACATATGTTGAGATTGGGGAACAGCAAGAAGAGCTATTACTTCTGCTTGGAATTGATAACCCGCAATTTATTATAAAAACTTTAATTAAGAGTATATTTGTATATTCAAAAGTGGTGAGAGGCGAACACACACATACACATACATACACATCGCATCGCTACAGTTATATGCATAATACTTTATACATACAAACACGTGTATGTATATATATATATATATATATAAAATTGAGTTAAGCCCCTCTCATGTTCTCTTTTTCTCTTTCTCACACAAGACTATTCTTGTATCGCTATGTATTTAACTTCTCTCTATGTCCATATTCTCCCACCCCTGTCTCACTCCCTAGTAAAGGTAGGTATTAATCGACTCGTTATTCATCAGACATTTAACTCAAATTTCTAATTAAAAAGTACCTCTCTTCGCCACCCCCCATCTTCTATCAGTAGTAAATAAAAAAAAAAATTAATAATAATAATAATAAAAACTCGCCTAAACTGCCAACCCATCTGGCGCTTTTAATGGCTCTCAGCTAGGCCGTTGATTGTTGGGTGGTGTAGCCAACTGCCTCTCCTCACACAACACCACTGTCCACTTCAAAAGCCATTTTCACATAACCATTTTTAATTAATTTAAACCAACTAACATACACAAACCAAAAAAATATATATAATGAATTAAAAAGTGGCGAGAGATGAACTTATTTATTAAAAAATATTTATCTACATTTATACAATCAGCATCCTTTCTATTAGATGATTTTTATTAAATTTGAAACAAACAGATGAATCAGCTGAGCGTTAAATGGTGATTGTTACTGAATTTTTGCTCTGTGTTTGAGAGACTATTCGAGTGAGTTTTTGAAAAAGTTTTCAAAAAATTGTGTGCTTATCTTAAACACGAGGACCTAAAGTATATGTAAGTAAATAATTTTATAAGATATTATTGGATAAGTTCAATAAAATGAGCGTCCCACAGGTACTTCCCGAAGCTCATAATTATGAATTCACATCTGACGATGATGAAGAAAGTAATAGAAATCCAGACTCCTTCCACAGAGACTGGGAACAAGGTAAAAGACGTAAGAAAAATTGCAAATTAAATTCTAACGTAAATATACAGACGGCCAAGACAGCACCACTCTATATGAAACAAAAGACAACATTACAATGGATTCCGGTTCAAAAATACAGAATGCCAAAATAATTCAAATGATATAAAATCTAGCCTACCACCTCCAATTAAATAGGCAAAATAACAGATTTCAAATTATTATATTCAGGATTAATGACAAATCTAGGTGCAAATAATTTCACACTAAATGCCAACAATTCTGACCTTACAATTAATACCAAAGCTCCTGATGTATACAGAGCTGCCGTAAAATATCTTAAAAATAGTAACTTTGAATTTCACACATACCAATTGGAAGCCGACAAACCATATAAAATTGTTATAAGACACCTCCATCACAGTATTCCAACAGACATGATATCTGAAGAACTACACAAATTAGGATACCAAGCTATAGACATAGTTAATGTACTACAACCCGGAACTAAGAAACCGTTGCCGCTATTATTCGTAGATCTTGCGCCCTGCTCTACGAATCACACAATATTTCAGGTAACCAAACTTCTAAACACCATAATAAAAGTTGAGGAGCCAAATAAAAGGAAAGATATTCCACAATGCCAACGATGCCAAAATTACGGACACACGAAAGGCTACTGCAATCATCCTCATAGATGTGTTCGCTGTGGTGGGGAACACACCTCGGATAACTGCCTAAAACCTCAAGAAACATCGCCCACTTGCGCTCTCTGTGGTGGCCCGCATCCTGCCAACTATCGAGGATGTAAGGTCCACAGAGAACTTCAAAGGAGAAGGCAAGCAATAAGAAGCGATTTGGCACAAGGAACAAGTCTGCACAACCCAACAGCTGCACAAGAAGTTCATGACTCTACAGCTAATATCCCCTTTGACAGACGGCGCACAGCACAGCAGAACTCGGAAACAAGTCAGAAACCCTGTCCAGATGGAGGCAAGGTTTATCTCCCACTTCCTTTGTAGTCTCCACCTCAAAATTCGCACTCACAACCACACCCTAACATTCAAGCATCAACACGCTCTAATCCAGCTTACTCCCAAATTGCATCAGCCCTCCCTTCACCATCTTTAGCACATCGAGACATCACTCTACATTTTTCCTCATTTCTCAACGAGTTCAAAAACAACATCACGCCTCTTCTTACACTTCTAACGACTGCATACAGGAACTGCTAGAACAAAGGCGACAACAATGACGGACAATTCAATAATAATTCTATTGTGGAACTGCAATGGCAACATCTCGCACAGAAACGAACTTGAGACAGTACTTAACGAAAAACGAATAGACATAGCCCTCCTGACAGAAACACACCTGACTTCACGAACTAACTTGTACATACGTAATTATACAACACTTACGACTGATCACCCAGACGATTCTTCTCACGGGGGTTCAGCAATCCTAATCAGAAACAAATTAAAATTCTTTCCCTTGCAACAGTGTACAGAAGACTACTTACAGGTCACTTCCATTATTGTGGAATGCCAGCCAAAACCTATAGCCATCTCATCTGCTTACTGCCCTCCAAACTAAATAATTGATTACAATAAATTCCATTTATTCTTCAATACTCTAGGTAATACATTCATAGCCGGAGGCGATTTCAATGCTAAACATCCTATGTTCGGGTGCAGGGTGAGCAATCCAAGGGGAATCCAGCTTCAACGGGTAGTCCTAGGTAATAATTATCAAGTCATAAGCCCAAATGAAGCAACGTATTGGCCAACATCAAGGAAGAAACTACCCGACCTCCTAGACTTCTTTGTTACTTCCAATATTACACAGACGAACACGACACATACTCTACACGACTTATCATCAGACCACTCTCCTGTCTTAGTAACCCTACACATTACCCCTCTCAGACAATCTTCACCTTGTACTTTAACTCCTGGCAGAGTAAACTGGCAAAAATTTACTCGAATCCTAGACGGTACTATCAATCTAAAAGAACAAATCAAAACACCCCAACAGTTAGATCATGCAGTAGGTAATTTACCAAAATTATTCAAAACGTTGCCTGGTCTTCCTCAGCCTCTACTACACAAAAGAATAGTACAACTGACTACTTACCAGAGCAGATCCGAAAACTAATTACATTAAAACGACGGGCTCGAAGACAATGACAAGCACACCAATACCCATCCGACAAGGCTAAATTCAATCACCTGAACTCCTTATTAAAACAAGAACTGACCAACTACAAAACACTAAAATTTCGGAACTATTTAAACTCACTAGCGACAGATGACAAATCACTCTGGCAGGCCACCAAAAAAATATTACACTATCCATCCCTTCCAGCACCAATTCGACAAGATGATAGCACCTGGGCTAAATCAGACAAAGAAAGGGCTCAAGCGTTTGCTAAACACTTAGCCCCAGTATTGGAACCTCACCATGATGTGCAAGACCAAAATCATATAGCTGAAATCTGCCGCAATCTCGATATTCCCTTACAAATATCTCTACCTCCTAAACATTTCACTCCTTCTGAACTAAAATTCGCTATCCATAAACTTCCTCTTCGAAAATCTTCAGGCTTCGACCTTATCACTTCAAAAATATTACGACATCTACCAAAGCAATAATTTACCTGACTTATCTCTACAATGCAATACTACGTCTTACTTACTTCCCAATAGACTGGAAATATGCTGTAATAACACTGTTTCAAAAACCTGGGAAACCTAAACATTTACCATCATCATACCCCTATTAGTCTACTTTCCCTACTTGGCAAACTGTTTGAAAAGTTATTAATAAAACGACTTAATCCATTCATTCACCATTCCCAGACCCTCCCAGATCACCAGTTTGGTTTCCGCAAAAATCATTCCACTGTACATCAATGTCACAGACTAACTGACAAAATAGCTTCTACTCTAGAAAACGGAGAATACGGTTCTGCAGCTTTCTTGGATGTGGCAGAGGCTTTCGATAAGGTGTGGCATCCAGGACTTCTATATAAACTAAAACTATTTCTTCCTTTTACTTACTATTTAATCTTACAGTCTTACTTAACTGACAGATATTTCTGCGTGAGAGTGAAGACCGTTATGTCTGACATCTATCCCATCAAGGCTGGTGTCCCACAAGGAAGTATATTGGGACCCATTTTATACTCACTCTATACACACGACATACCACTTTCACAAAAAACTCTAACGGCGACCTTTGCAGACGACACTGCCATCCTTTCACGACATGCCAACCACACTCACTTACAAAGACATCTTGACGACATTCAGCAATGGTGTAACAAATGGAGAATCAAAATTAACAGTCTAAAATCTATGCACATGACATTCACATTACGTAAACCTACATGTCCGACAGTTTACTTCAACGACACACCGCTCCCGGAGAAAACTGTTACACGTTATCTTGGACTCCACTTAGACCGCCGATTAACTTGGGACCCCCATACCAGAGTTAAAAGACAGGCTTTAAATCAGAGATTTCGACAATTACGACGATTGCTAGACGGAAAACTAATTTACAACATGATACCAATTTACAAAACTATAATTCGACCTATATGGCTGTACGGTTGCGAAGTTTGGGGGTCTACCAAACCTTCCAACCTATACAGAATACAAGCGTTCCAATCTAAACTTCTACGACACATTACTGACGCACCCTACCATGTCTCAAACCTTACACTACACACTGATCTCAATATACCATTCGTTCACAATCACAACCAAATACAAAAAGTTTCACTAAACACTATCAAACATAACAATTCTCTCATCTCCACTTAAGCTTGCCACAGAATACAACAAGGAGACTGAAAAGTAAGTGGCCTAGGGATAACCTTCGCAACTAAACGCCCTAACAATGCCAGGAGTGTCATCGCTGGATGGCTTCTCCACTCGAGTTCCTGAAGCCAACAGTATCAGCAGTGAGCAATAGCAATTATTGTTATGATGTAACAGATTTTGCTTATACAATAAATAAATAATAAAAAAAAAAATACATGGTGTGGAAGAATCATTAAAATTGTTTTTATTTTTTTAATAAATCCAACACAATGACGACAGAAAAGAAATCGAATTAATTCATTAAATGAAAGAAGATTCCTTCAATTAGATATACAAGTAGCGAATCAATGCCTGCGAATAGAATAAAATAGTTTTTATTTCCAAATACAGGAAGATATTTAAAACAATGATTTCTGTAACTTAGAGAAAACAGAAGGGATCGATCAGAATATTCCCAAGAGCATGCTTAGTTATTCAAATGTAAGAGAAGCAAATAAATGACAAAACGAATAATTGCCTAAACTACAGTTATATAAGAATGAAGATTGCATTAAAGGAACTAAATATGCTGCTGCAGTTTGGTAAATATGTTGTTGCAACTAAGTAAAAATCATCTTATGATGCAGCAGTATTTTGTATACGCAATGAGAGGAGCCTAGAAAATAGGACACTTAAAACGAATATCACTTCATCACATCGGATTCCCGTTAACATAAAATAAATTTCCATGATAGAAAATGGAGACTAAAAAATTTATACCAAATTCGATTGGAGCCAGATAAATTGCTTATATGGTTTATGCGACGCCAAACAGAATCCTAACCCTATGGCGCAACAGCCCATAAAGGGCCAAGGTTGCCAGACGGCGATTTGAATAGGGGGGGTGTTTAGTTACCACGCCGTTTAGTTCCGGCCTTCGCTACCCAGGGCGCTACTAACTGTAGCTTCCCACTTTTCATCACGATGCTGGATCAACACCGACTTTGCCCTCACGGGAATCGAACTCTGAATTCTAGCACGAAAGGCGAGTGCGCTAGCTACTAGACCAACGCGTGAGGACCGACGCCAAACAGAGCTTGTGAAAAACTGAACGGGTTTAAGAGAGAAGCGGCAACTTCAAACTGTTTTGTATACTCAATACTGCATCATTGAAAAAGAAAATTGATTTATTGATTAATTATTCATTTTTTTCTTTAATTAATGAATTTAATGGTCTTTACAAACAAATAAAAAGAAGTTAGCTAAAAAATGATGTTAGTTGAGAGAAAAAATGCCGGTGCTTTTATCAAAATGCAAATTTTTTAAATCCACAAGTGAATGCTTTTTGCGGTATCAGAGATATATTCCAGCTTCAGTTTGTGATCATCGACCGGTTTCGGGCGTTCCCATAATATCAGGATGTTTTGATAAAACAGATTGCACAGACATAGACATCAGTTTATACTCTCAATGTTTTTTTTTTCCTGTTTCCTTCAGTAAAATCAAAATTTACGCTCAATTTTACGCTTAATTTATACTTTATTATCAAAACATCCTGATAATGGGCGAACGCCCAAAACCGGTCAATGACCACAAAAGGATGCTGGCTGTCACGGAAAATGCCTTCAAGCTCTCCGGACTCAACCACAACAACTTTTTCCAGTGGTTAACAAATAATCAACCCCCCAAAAAATTGTATAAGCCTGCTTTTAGTATTCCATGGTTGGTGTATTCTATTTTTAAATTAACCAAATTAATATATTTTATACGTTTAATTGCACAATTTTTTTTTTCACAAGAATCTGAAGTTTCTATTTTATAAAGACCAGTTTATAAGGAAACGTTTCCCGTTACATAAACTCTCCATTTGGAGGAATTCAAGAGCAGGAAAGAAGATTAGGATGGGCGGACAGTTACTACTTTCTTCCTCAAGATTATACTCTGGTATTTCTTCATATAACCTATTCTTTCCACTACAAGAAAATTATAAAAAATGTTTGGTAATGCATAAAAATTAAACACCCATGAAAAGCCAAAAAATATTTATCTGATAAAATAACACAGTATTAACTAAAACCAAATCCTGAACTAATAACTATTAAAAATGTATTTGAATAATACATAAATATATTACTTTTGTTGTCATCTTTTTTTTATATTTTTTATTTTGATTATTTATTGATTAATTATGGTGAGAATGATTTAAAAGAGATGGTAGCCGCTCGTATATCTATTGAAATGAAATTATTTATTGATTGGAAACTGGTTTGATAAATAATTTGGTTCTCACCTTCTCTAAATTTTTATCCATAAATCTTGGCAATATTCAAATCAACAGAATGTATCTGTGTTTTCAGTAAATAATCATTTAATATATTGCCCACAAGAGAAAAAAAAATCAATAAATAAAAGATATTACACTATTCCTTTAATGCAATCACTAAGTTAATTAAAATTGTGTTGCTTCTTCAATTAAATATATTGAACATTTAATATCTGCAAACTATAATAATTGGAAAGTGCTTGGAAGGATTTATTCCTTTTGATGTTTGCAGAAAATATCAGAGACATTTTCCGTGGTAGCCTGCTTCATCTTGTGGTCATCGACTGATTTTGGGCGTTCGCCTATCTTCAGGATGCGTTTTTCAGACAGTGTGACAACACAGACTTGCACAGACCAAATTTACTTTACACACTGACTGTAAACTAAATTTGGACTGTGCAAGTCTGTGTTGTCACACTGTCTGTAAATCGCATCCTGAAGATGGGCGACGCCCGAAACCGGTCGATGACCACAAAATGAAGCAGGCTACCACGGAAAATGTCTCTGATCTTTCCAGCTCTGCGGAACCAACCACCGATTGAAAATGGTGGTCGATGTATGTTGAAACAACGATACAAAACTACTTGCCCAATATAATGCGTAAGAAAAAGTGTTATACTTAATATGAAATGTTCGAAAGAAGAGTGTTTAAGTTAGTGATGTAGAATGGTAGCATTGATCTACATAGATAGCGTAGCTTGATGAGCGAGATATCTAGTAGAAGGTCGGCTACCTAGTTTGATTAGCCTGATGATACTTTTGGAAGAGAGTTGAGTGAAGACAATTGATTGCCCATGAATGTGTGGTATATAATTCAATTAAGCTCTTCAATGCTGCTTGCAGACTTCTTGATAATATCTTGACTGCTGATTGTTTCTTGCTCTTTAGAGTTGATTTGAAACTTTCTATCAAACGTTGAATTTAGACTGTGTTACAGTTGATTTTAGACTGACTTAGGGGTGATCACACTAGAATCGAGGATAAGTTTTGGCAGGTGAACCAGTTCCTGCACTCTAAACTTGACGAAGCAAGAAATGGTGATTTGAGAGGAACTATGAGGTTAGCATCAGCAGTTTTGGGGAAGAATAGTCTCACAAGGCTAATGGAGGCGGGTAACGGCATTATTTGGTGTTATTCGGATGGCTCTAGACAGAAACAAACGGGTGTAGTGACTGGACACACATGGATGTCTAGTCATTTGCATAATATAAGGAAGACGTCTAGTCTCATACGTCAGAACTATGACGATGGAGTTAGGGAAATGGTGTATCACTAGTTATGTCTGGGTCCCCGTTTCGCTGGTACTAGGTTTCGCGTATTTGGGAGGGCATCACTAACCAAGACTTCCTGGGAGGGTTGGCTCCGAAAGATATTTTAGGATACTGTAGACAAACCGGTAGACTACCGGGGGAGATTTGTTAGGGGGATAAAAGCCACACAGGCTTAGGTCCCTAATAATAATCAGTTTATATGTTGACGAAAATTCTGCAATATCAGAAAAGAAAACGAAATTTGTTTCAAGATTGTTATCTGTGCTGTTCACCATCGTTAAAACATGGCGTAAATTCTTTAAAAATCTATATATACTTGTGATATGCTTTCTTCTAAAAAGAATTACTTCAATACGTTAGAACATATTAATTAATGAAGAGTTTATGAGGTAATCATACCACGAATAAACGGGGTTAAGTCAATGCCAGCCTTATGTAAGTAAATTGCAAACTTATGCAGTGTTATTATGCAAAGTAATGTTAAATAATTTTTCTAACTATCAAGGGTTTATTAACTATGGCTCCAAGTGGATTTTGTAGTAAACAGTTAGTGAGTTTGTAGAGAATACTCTTCTAGTAAGACAACTACGAACCCTTAACTACTAATTTTCCACCAAGTAAAAGTCCAAGATTCAGTTAATAAACTTCAAATGTTTTTACATCCTGGTACAACATCTGTCCCTTCTAATTAGTTAAAATTAATGGCTCACTTTCTTCAAGGCCGGTGCTTCAACAATAAAGAGTTATCAGTGCATTCAGCTATCCAAGCCAATGAAATGGTTCCAGTAGAGAGTGTAACAGCTCTTCAGCTGACCATAACAAAATGTGGTTCTATTTACGTTAAGTTTTAGATTAGTGATCAGTTCTTTTTTTTTTTAATTATCAAATGTCCGTTAATGAAATAGTAAATCTAAATAGTAAATAACTCTATCAAAAATCCTAAATTCTAGTATTGGAGATAAATTCGGCATCATCTATAATATGGGTCAATATTAGACAAAAATACTCCATATTTACTGAATTTATAATTTATTTATGGTGTTGTGAAGCTGTTCTGCACCGTTTCGATAGAATTAAATCAGAAATTTTAGCTAAAGACGCTAAAAGTGTTTGAGATGTTCCCGTACTACGTAAAACTATCAAAAGGTTTATCTAAACAGAAACTATGCTATTACGTTGAGTTATCCTGTCTATAATTTTTATCATGCCATAATAAATATTCAGCATATGCATAATAACTACATTACAGAAGAGAACTGTGCAGCATAACTGTAAACCCATTTAATATCACTTGTGAGAAAATCAGGGCAATGTTTATAATTGTTTTAAGCATGTAAAAGGAAAGCGAATTCGAGACAAGAAAATTTGTTTTACTGATTTCTACTGTTTTTCATTGTTTAATCGGATATATACATATCAATCGGCCGAATAAAACGGAAAGTTTAGCATATTCAGGACAAACTATTCATGACAGTGTTCTCCATTACTTGTTCAGTTTCCAACTAAAAGTTCTCCTCCCCAAACAATAGATGAATTTTTTTATTTTATATATTTATTTAATTAAGGTTTACAAAATTCTTATAAAACCTCTAATTTTAAGAACTTCATTTATTTAATTCTTTTAAAATTAAGCCTGTAGCTTCTTGTGGTCCAGATTACTTATATTTTAATATCTTAAAAGGAAATGTGTCCTTGGATTTTTATAAATATACAGACTAGCAAGATATGAGTGAGTGTTTCTGCTTGTTTCAAGTTGTAGATTTTGCATAAGCTTCTCTGATCAAGCATTATAAACTTCCTTTCCAAAAATAAAAAATAAAAAAACTTCAGATTTCTTACATGAGTCTTAACTGAGATTTGAAATTTATTTGAGAGTAGTTCATGTGAAACTGTAGATAATGTTCAGTATTTTGAAAACGATTAATAATCTTGTTCATGTAAGAGGAAATAATATTTTGCGCTTTTTATACATATTTTGCCTTTAGTCATTCTGAATAGTGGATCCATGTTATTAATCTGACTTTTCAGTGCATTTCATTTATGCTCTCTTCAAATACCGTCATCTACATTGGTGTTATTGGGTGACCAATGATACTATGGACATTGTTTTTCAAGATTTGCCATCCCCTAGAAGCCTAAAATGTTTCTATACAATCATAATTCGACAAAACTATTTGAGAGCACGATTTACCATTTACTTTAAAAATGTTTAAGCCCACGTTCCTTCTCACCAGGTAAATAGGCAAATGATGCAGTTATTTGTACGAAATGAGTCCAAGACGGTCAGGCTTCCTAACACCATTACTTGACAACAATAAAACAGAACAGTATGCCAATGAAATTCATACAAGTTACTCGGACTATCCATGAACCACACCTTTCCTCCATCAAGATTTGTTTTGCCGCCATTGTATCAAACCTTCTTTTGCTTTGCTATTATAAAAAAAAAAACACCGGACGTAATAAATGGGACACCTGAAAATGGGAATTAGTAACATCAAACATTTTAAAGTTGACTTTAAAAGGCGGAAACGCGAGTTAATCTGTACAAGTAAAATTAAACCAATCAACCAATCAAAGATAGAATAAAGGTAAACAACTAGTATGAATAATCTAGTGAACTGTGTAATGTTATGGTGAGGAAGTGTATTTGTAGTACTGGTAGTGTGTAGCACGAGCGTTTTCCTAAAAGGGCTTGTATGTTTGTTTGAGATAGAATATAAGAATATAATCAAGAATGCACTGATTATGAAATAAATATATTTTCTAACTGAATTTAAATAGCTTTATAATATCACAGTGATTAAGTATAAATCAATTAATTAATCTAGATTAAATGCTAAACGCTTATGTTTTAACTTATAACTGGCACTGATACTAAGAGAGCGATTCCTGAAGTAGTGTTTCGATGTTTCCACCTTGATTTCTAGCACTAGTCTGTCGTTGGAAGGAATGTTTCTCATTGTTCTTCAGTTCCAGCCCTGTTAGGAGAAGGGGGTAGTACAATGCCATAATTGTTCATGTACCGTACCAGTAACTGGACTTGTATACCTGGCTAGCCCTTTTGCAAGGGAATGTCAATCTTTTTATTAATTTTGATTTATAAACATTCTAAATTATTTTTAAAAACTATTATTTTTCGATTTCGTCCTTCCACTACAACTGTGAGATAGTTGTACAGCAGAAATTCCTAATATATTTGGTAATAGCTTCTTTGTTCTTTGTGTACTGGTAGCGCTAACAAACCAGAAATGCAAATTTGAAGAAACAACAACTCAGCAACTGATATTCCGGACACATGAAAAATTAATTAAATAATATAGGATTCAAATAACAAAATCAATGTTCAACCCTCCCACTCACCTTAACTCTTTGAACTTATTGATGAATGTGTTCAATACATTTTAAATTCGTTAAATTTTTCTTGTTAAACATATTGAGTTAAACAACTAGAAGTGTTGATGTTTCGCTGAACTCTCTTAGAAGATTCATGAGCAAACAGGGATGCAAATTGAACACACCTATTTGTGTGAACAAATTGCACAATACGTTTAGCCACTACATTTCCTATTTCTAACTTTACGCTATTTATTTTCCTTTCAAAATACAGAAAAAAAAAAAAAACAGAAAAAAATTCTTTGTTTTGTAAATATCTCGTTGAAAGTGACGTCAATAAATTCACTAGAATTCAATACGTATAAAACTGTAGAAAAATATTTTTATTAAGGATACGCTTTTAAAATATTAAAAAGGTTTTATACTTTTTGTTTCTATCCCTTTATTAACTCTATAATTTATTTGTTATTACGAATAGATTGAATAATTAAAACAAACATTTAGAGAAGATTATCAATTGAAAATACTACTTTAAATATTAAATAAAATATTTCAACTATAAAAAATTCGTGACTACAGAAGTTGTAAATTTTTAACAAAAAAAAAAAAAAAAATCTGGTGTGAAACACACACACAACTTTGTTTTTACTCTCCAATTAATATAATTAAATTAACAATTTGTCTTTGAAAGTGCAACGTTTACAATTTGGCTGACCAAAACTAAAGATTGAAGGAGTTTCACGTCTACATCTGAACGGACTTCTGTGGCATATTCTCTATCGAAACCAACAAAGACTTGCAGTTTCAATTTTAATCCTAATAGGGTATAGCACACAATATATAAACTAAAGCAATTCCTTCCTACCCTATCTGACGGATCGCTACTTCAGAGTTAAGAGCGGCTTTGAGTTCTCTGACATCAAACCCATCCATGCCGGCGTATCTCAAGGAAGCATCCTTGGCCCGATCTTGTACCCAGTATTCACTGCTGATATTCCCACACATCCAGAAACTGTGATCAGAACCTATGCAGATGATACTGAAATATTATCTGCAAATCCTAATCCTACTCCTAAACTTCATCTTATATCCAAAAACACCTTGACCTCAACTCTTCTTGATGCAAAAAATGGAAAATAAGACCGAAAGAAAACAAATGCCAACAGATTACATTCACTTTACGCAGACAAACTTGTCCAACCGTACATATCAACAATACAGAAATACCGACTTCCACACAAGTTCGCTACCTAGGACTGTATTTAGACAGTCGACTTACTTGGAACCCTCATAAGAGACTGAAAAGACAAGAATTAAAAGAGACGTTATGGATAACTACGAAGACTGCTTAGACGGATATCAACAATGAACGTACAAAACAAACTGACTCTATACAAAACATTGTTGAGACCTATTTGGACTTACGGAGCTGAGTTGTGGGGCTCCGCGAAACAATCCAACATCCAGAGAATACAATCCTTTCAATTCAAAGTCCTTCGCCATATTGTCAACGCTCCATAAATGTCTCAAATTTAACTCTCCACAAAGGCCTCTGTATCCCCTTTGTTAACGAGTTAATCCATACACGCTTCCTTAATGTCCACAATAACCTAGAGACTCATCCTAATCTCATTGCACAAGCCCTATCATCATCAACCCATCCTGGCAATCCTCCACGTCGCTTGAAACGACGTTGGCCACGCTACCTCCTAAACACCTAGCTCCCTTTTAATATCCTGAGAGTTCCAGCATTGGTTGGCTCCTCTCAACATGCCTCTCTTATTGTGGCGCTGAGTCCTAAGATATTCAGTGCATCACAGTTATGATGAATCTCACATTTACATGATGTATATATATATAAGTACAGGTTGTAAATAAAATTAGAAAAAAAAAAAAATTAATCCAACTGTCAGACCCCCCCGACCCAACTAAAATCAATATTTTGGACAAATATTTCTAATGAAAGTGGTACGTTGCTATCTGTTCAGTGAGCATACCAAGGTCTAAAGAAAATCATTTTCGGCCAATTTCGTGAAAATTTCAAAAACACTAAACCTATTCTGTAAAGTGGCACTTTTTTTTTTTACTTCTAGATTAGCCGATACTTATCAAATTTGGAATTCTATTAATGATTCTATTGTATACATGTATATTTTTTTTTAATTTAAGGCGCGTCAAAATCTGTGGCCATTGTCGCCCGGAGATTTCTCAGTACACTGCCGGCCTCCGGACAGTGTTTTCTCGTTACAGACAGCATACAGTCCAACCACCGAACAGTGAGCTGTAGAGGTTGCTAGGAAGAAAAAAATCTAAGGGTAGCACAGGTGGACTCGAACCCGGATCCTCCTCGTGAGAGTCCAGTACGCTAACCACTTAGCTATTCCCTTAATGTTATTGTTGGTGTTAAAACTATATATACATGATACTTTAAAATGTTACTTTAAAGGGAAGCATAACGATACTGTATACCCTCAGAACCACCAAAAATAAAGAACATTTTTCGGGGAAATGTTGCAGATAAAAGTTGTAGATATTTATGTATGTATATTGTCTACGAAGTTTAAAGAAATCATTGTAGCTATTTTTGAGAAAAGCGTGAAAACTGAAACAAACTGAAAGTATAGTCGAACTTTTTACTACGCTACTACACTAGTGTAAAAAATCAACAACTAGCTGAGGTCTAAATAGTTCACCATAAGATCATATTTT